>CAUYQG010043348.1:0-19323 GCA_963574415.1 Tarsius wallacei | reverse complement strand
GCGAATTAAAAAAAAAAATTAATGAAAAAGTCGTTTATCTTTTTTATTTTGATATTAAACAAAAAACGGACAGTAAAATTTTGGAGGATATATTCCGTCTATCATGAGCAAGTGTGGAATATTCCTTTTTTTTTTTTTTTTGAGTTGGAGTCTCACTCTGTCGCCCAGACTGGAGTGCAGTGGCTGCTCCCGGCCACTGCAGCCTAGACCTGCTGGGCTCCGGCGATCCTTCTGCCTCAGCCTTCCAAGTAGCTGGAACTATAGGCGTGCGCTACCATGCTCGGCTGATTTTTGATTTATTGTTGAGATGAGGTCTCGCCAAGTTGCCCAGGTGGGTCTTGAACCCGCGGGCTCAGGCAATCCACTCACCTCAGCCTCCCAAGGCATGGGATTACAGGCTGAGCCACCGAGCCCGGCTAAGTGTGGAATATTCTAAGTCACCTTCTATTATCTCCACTCAAAAATAGTTTTTTACCTTTAGAATGTGCCTGAGACTTATATATCTCTTCTGTAACTCCCCCTTCCTTTTGATCTACTTGTGTTTCTTTGTAATCCCAGGCAGAGACTACAAATGGCAGTAAGTAACTGAGGGCTGAGGCAATCTGAGAGTTGTCTGGAGAATCTGTAAGTTTGTCTTAGAGTTTAAGTTTTTCCTCTTACCCTTCACTTCTTTTCAAAACAAACCACACTTTTCTCAGGTTTGACCCAGAGGTGGGGTGTGAGATTTTTTTCCTCACAAATTTGTGTGTCTTCAGGACATCTTCACATTATAAATTGAAGTATAAGTCCAGGCATGGTGGCTCACACCTGTAATCCTAGCACTTTGGGAGGCTGAGGAGAGAGGATTGCCTGAACCCAGGGGTTAGAGACCAGCTTGGGCAACTTGGCGAGACCTCATCTCTATAATAAATAAAAAAAATTAGCCAGGCAGGGTGGTGCATGCCTGTAGTTCCAGCTACTTGGGAGGCTGAGATGGAAAGATCGCCTGAGCCCAGCAGGTTGAGGCTGCCGTGACTGTGAGTGTGTCCCTGCACTCTAACCTGGGTAATAGAGTGAGACTCCAACTAAAAAAAAAAAAAAAAGATTGAAGTATAAATGTTAGAAATGAAAGGCAGTTTAGACAGATTATCTAATTCACATGTGATTATTACCAGAGGTGAATGGTTCACCTGTAATAATAGTTATTGATAGAATTGAAGGCCCAGCAGGATTTTATCTGTGGGAATCACCTTTCAGGGACAGGGGCTCTCGAATGTCATGAAGGGATTATATCAGAATTATCTGTGTTGTTTGTTAAGCCAGACTGCATTGCACTTCTTCATTGAATGGCTTTTGCTTTCAAATTTTTCCTGAGCAAATAAAAATCATTCTGCAACACCCTTCACATATGCATGCCTTCTCTTGAACTTTACTTATTTCTTTTTGGTTCTTATTTTTCCCTTATGAAAAGGTAAAAAAAAAAAAAAATTAGAAAGGGCAATTAAAAATATCATTTCAATTCCCTTTTTTTCTCCCACACTTCATAATCTGCAAAAAATTGACAAAATGCTAATGAAAACAATTAACTTGTACTAGGTGCTCAGTCATGTACTAGATACTGTTTTAAGTACTTTGTTTTTTTTTCTTTTTTTATTATAAAGTTGTGGGGTACAATTCAGGGGTAGGTATACAAACATTGATTATGCAGGTACCCTTGTTGATGAGGTGTTTTAAGTACTTTGTACATAACTCAATTCTGAATTATCTACTAATAATGTAACAACCAATAGCTCCTACCAGAGTTTTTATTCAGTGGGTCTAAGGTAAGCCTGGAAATCTAATCTTTCAATGAAGTACAATATGGTTTGGCTTAATTTGCTTATCTTCAAATTATACTGAGGAATTATATTATGGTGTAGTGGTTCTAAAACTTTTTGGTCTCCTGAGCCTTTTATACTATTAAAATTATTATATGCTGGAGTCCTGGGGTTCCCAAAGGTGGAGACGGCATTGGCATTTGGGGGAAAAAGAGAGAGAAGGGGGGAAGAGAGAGAGGGAGAGAAAGAGAGAAAGTGGACTCGCATCTAGTGCAGAAGCCTTTATTGAGTGTTCACAGTGGGCTTTTATACCCAAATTTTGCACAGTCAGACTCACACGCCCTTCACATGGACACAAAGCCAGATGTGTGAGGGGCGTCCCCCACCCACCAGATATTCTTTCAGGTATGAGGAAGAAAATCCCATAACAGATGTTAACCTTAATCCATGACTGACCTATCCTATAAACCTTTTTCATCCTATGCTGTTTTATACTAATACCAAGTTAGACAATTCTATAGAAACTTAAATACTTACTTACAAGCTAAAGTGGCCCATCCTGGAATGTTTGGAATGTGGGATGGGCCACTTTGTCCAAAGTTCACAGTGGGCTACCTGCAAGTAACCTAGCTGCATTCTTTCAACAAAATGGCTGTCTTACATTTCTAAAACTATATTGTACAACTTACACCTTACTCAACTTCAACAAATCCTAAAATCACGACCCAGAAGCCTGTGACCAGTACTAAGGCTCTAGATGTAACCCGAGTTTGAACTAAGTTGTGTGAAAGCCAAAATTGCAGTTAGTGGAAGCCTAGCGCTTAGTGGGCCTCTGTGGCCGGCCCCCAACAGTTGGGCCCCTTTGTAAGTGTTTTTTCCTCTCTGAAAGATGTAAGAATTTACCCAGGTGTTAGTCTTCCTTCCTTAACTCCTGCAGGGCTCTTAATTGCTGAAGACAAGTCTTTTGGGATCTCCAGGAAATTTTTTTTTTTTTACTTTTCTTTTCTTTTTTTTTTGAGTTGGGGTATCATTCTGTTATCCAGGCTGGAGTGCAGTGACACAATCATGGCTCACTGCAGCCACAACATCCTGGGCTGGGGCCATCCTTCCTTAGCCTCCCGAGTAGCTGGGACTGCAGGTGTACACCACCATGTCTGGCTAGTTTTTAAAAATTTTTTTGTAGAGATGAGATCTCAGTGTGGCCCAGGCTGGTCTCAAACTCCTGAGCACAAGCAGTCCTCCTGCCTTGACCTTTGAAGGTGCTAGGATTATAGGCATGAGTCACTACACCTGGTCTCGGAAATTTTCTAGTGTATTATTTATTTTCCTTTAATGTCTCTGTCCTCTACTTTTAGGACTCTTATTAGACAGATTTTGAACATTTGGGTTTGTTGATAGTGTGTAGAAATACAATTGACTTTTATATCAATTGATCTTGATCCTGCAGCCTTATTTATTAATTGTAATAGGTTTTGTTTTTAGTGTATTCCTTTGGATTTTCTATATATAAGATCATGTCATCTGCTAACAGAGATAGGTTTCCTCTTTCCTTTCCAATCCAGATAACTTTTATTCTTTCTCTTGCCTATTATCCTTAATTGGAATCTCCAGTATAGTGTTGAATAGAAATGGTGAGAGTGGAAACCCTTGCCTTGTTCCTAATCTTGGGAGGAAAGTTTTCAGTCTTTCAGAGCAGTTTACTTTTTAGTAGATAATTCTTGATATGCTACAGAATTCAGAAGGTCTTCTCTCTTTCCCTACCAATCTCTCAGCTGCCCAGTTTCTCTTGGAGGCAGCCCTCTCGCTCACTTCTGTTTGCGAGCATGGACCTGTGCATGCCCTGCTACTGCTCTTCAGGAAGATGGTGTCTGCTGTGCTCAGTTGGCTGCCCCCTGCTTAATTTGTATTGTGGCCATCTTTGCATACCAAGCAAGTAGCGCTTCTGCATTCTTTTTCACAGCTGCCTTATCTATTGTATGGGTGTACCGTTCTGGTATTTACTGGTGAATGTTGTAGTGGCAGACCCTCAAAGACCCCAAAAGGGAAGCCACTGGGTCCAAGAGGCTGAAAAAATGACCCGGACACAGTGGATGAGACATAGGCTTTATTCAGGAACTTACATACAGGGAAGGTCCAGGAGTGGCTGGCTGGACAGGAAAATCATTCCCAATCATAAAAGCACAGAGACTATGCTTACATTGAGAAGAGTGCAGGGCTAACATGCAAAGGGAGGGGTTTCTAGCATGTAAGCATCATGTGTAAAACATGCTTCTTCATGTGTTGCATGTATACAAAATGGAGATTTCTCTCTACGGTTAGAAATTTTTGTATTATAACGGGCTAAAGACAACCAAAGGTTATGGGCGTGCCCAATCTGGTCTTAACCGCCTGTGGGGCCAACTGCCTCAAGGAAGGGTGCTCAAGAACATTCGCTGAACTATGTGTAGCTGCAAAATACACGCGCAGAGAACACTGTCCTTTAACAGTGGGCCATGGCCTTAGCACGATCTGCATGCCCAGGCTTGGAGCCTGAAGGGAAGGGACATCCTGGGTTGCCCTCCCCCAGGACCCCTCCCCAGGCTCCAACCCCCTTCAAGGACCATGATCAGGGTGTGGTCATGTTGTCACTGAGTGTGTGTCACCCTGTACTTCACTCCAGCATGCTCTTGGATGACCCTCACATTCTCATCATACCGTTCTTCTGCAAATTCCCTGGAGCTAGGTATGGGAGGAGCATTGCATCCGAATGCCTCTACAAGACTATAACCTGAAGCAGCAAAAAAGGAGAATAAACAAAAGAGCAATCATACTATATGAGGAGGGACCCCCCCCAAAAAACAGAATTATCTTTTAGAGGGCAGACCCCTTGTAGTATACACTTGGAATTTGTTCCTCTGGATCAAACGGTCAACCAAAGTTTTTATCTGCAAGTTTTGAGAAGATTGCATCACGATTTGCAGAAGAAACATCTCAAGTTGTGGCAAACAGGTGACTGGTTCTTCCACCATGACAATGCATCTGCCCACACTATGCTGAGTGTTCAGCAGTTTTTGACCAAAAAAACGGCATGACTCCTGTGCCCCACCCTTCCTATTTACCAGATCTTGCCTCTAACAACTGTTTTTGGTTTCCCCGGATGAAAAAAGTCCTCAAAGGGAAACATTTTGCTGATATGGAAGACATGAAACAAAAAAATGACAGAAGTACTAAAAGATCAAAATAGACAAGTTCAGAAATGGTTTTGAGCAGTGAAAAAAGTGTCTTGATAGGTATATTGCATCAAATGGAGAGTACTTTGAACGTGACCGAAGTGTAAACATGTAAGAATAAATACACAATTTTGTATAAATCCATGGGTTTTTTTGGGGAGGGGGTCTCCTCTCATATATGAAGGTCTTTTGTGTACCAGGGAGTTGATCCAACCATGCCGTTAAAGGGTCCTTTATATAACTAAAATATGGGTGTCTTATGCTTGCATAGCCTGAGTTGTGGGAGTAATCTGGGATATACTCACAGCATTCAGTCTTTTATTTTATTTTGAGCTGGAATCTCACCTGTCACCCAGACTGGAATGCAGTGACACACTCACAGCCACCGCAGCCTCAACCTGCTGGACTCAGGTGATCCTTCCGCCTCAACCGTCCAAGTAGCTGGAATCACAGGCGTGGGCCACTATGCTTGGCTAGTCTTTTTGATTTATTGTAGAGACAAGGTCTTGCCAAGTTGCCCAAGCTGGTCTTGAACCCCTGAGCTCAAGCAATCCTCTCACTCCTGCCTCCCAAAGTGCTGGGATTACAGGCATAGCCACTGCACCCAGTTAGTGCTCAGTTTAATCAGTGCACAAGTACTGTGTTGGGTGGCAATCAATGTCTAGGGCCATGCAGTTTTGCAAGGCTGCTTGTCTGATCTGTGGCATCCCTTTAGTGAGAGGGGCAGTAGCATAGTGGGTGTTGTTAAAGTGGCAGCTGTATGTTTAGCTCAGGCTTCCACTTGCAACTCTATACCTATGGTTGCCACCGAGGGTAAAACAGACCCAACAGTTTGTTTTATTCTGGAGAGAGGCCACTGCCTGCACCCATTCAGCAAAGACGTTTGCTGTGCACGATCTATGGGCAAAAAGTAAGATGTTTAGTAGGTACAAGAAAGGGCAAGTCATGACCATTTTACAGGGTGCAAGAGGTTGTGTCATTCTGGGGAAGTACCATCCCTGGTAACGGTCAAGTACCTGACTTACAATACCAAATGGATTGTTGTTCCCCCCCCCACTTCCCCAGCAGTGAGTTTTGGGAGACTAGAATAAGACAGTGGGCATATTATGATGTTCCACAAGGACAGTTTGATCACCCCTTGCATAGGATAGGACTGGGAGGGGTTATTATCTTAGATGTATGAAGGGGAATAGGATGCAAAATAGGCGCAGCCTGTATATCATGTTCTAAGCCCTTCCCTCATGAAGCAGAAAATCTGAACCAGTGGGGACAACCATTTCCAGGGTCAAGTAATGATGTGCTCCTGTGGGTAGATCCTGTGACAAGGGCAATAGCAAGTTACCTTGAGCCCCAGGGCAGGGCAAAGGTGTGTTGTCCTTTATATTATCTATCTGGATTCCAGCGGTGGAATCCACTTCCTGTGTCAGAAGAGTGTATGCACTGGGGTGGTTATTCAGAACGCACACGCTCACTAAGCGCAGATGGCTGCTGGTAGGCGGCGTATCCATAAAGCTAGAGAGTGTGTCTCCTGCAGGAGTTGTTGCTCTAGCAGTCTATTCATCACTGCCATGGGGTTGGACGCAGATGGAATGCCAGTGGGTATCCAGGGCCTCTGCCCATTGTTGCACTTGCTGTTCCGTGACATGTGAGCCCAGGCTGCTGTTGATTTCCATGAGGATGCCATAGGCTGCACATAGCTGCTCTAGTCCCTTTATGGTGGTCTTCTGGGTGGCACGTTTGCTGGGATGTGCCTACATTAGCCCTGGGCGAGTGATGGACTCATCAAGGCATAGCAGCAACCATCTGATAAGGACAGAGGCCCTATGTAGTCTTCCTGCCACAACTGCACTGGGCTGCAGCTCCAGGCTGTCTGTCCAGTGTCATGCGGCAAGAGTGTGGAGTGATCCTGCACACAGGTAGGCATTGCTGACAGACAAGTACTGTGTCCTTATATTGGAGCAGCAGACTCCAGTTCTTTGCAATGGCCCAGAAGTTACATTGCCCTCAGTGTCCTGTCTTGTGTAGCCAGTGAGCCATATCCTCCACAGGAACTTCCCCCAAAGGGGACAACTTACTATGGTCTGCTTTTGTGTTTCCCATTGTAGTAGCCACATTGTAAGTCCTTTGAAGACAGCCCACCTGTAGGTGCATAGGGATGTTGGGTGTGGTTCATAGAGGAGGACCATCTAGACAGCTCATGGCTCAGCCTGTTGGCTGCTATGTCCCTTGCCAGTACCAAGACAGATGGTATCAGTAGATGGTTGGATGGCCACGGCTGACTAGGTTCAGGGATTGCTGTTGGTGTACCAGGCCTGGTCAGGAATACGGTACCTCCTGTATGAAGGAGGGATTTGTAGAGGCTCAGCTGCCTCTGTCAAGGACTGTCCTTCAGTAGTTTTGTAGGTGACAGGGCCCAGCACTGAATGGAGCTCTGTACTCAAGGGGCTATTAGTGTGTTCCTCTTTTGCAGACATGCATGCCACTTAGCCACAGTCTGAGGCTGGGCATTTCTAGGCTTTGTTTTCTGAAGGTGTCCTTCAGCCACCCTGCTCTAGGGTACTGGGTATGCAATGGTACCAGGATCCCTTTGTAGTGCCCTTTACGTGTTGTAAGGCATGATACAGCATGCAGAGCTGTTGTTCCATGACACTATATAGAGCTTCAGCTCCTTCTGTAGTTGGGACCAGAGTTCTAAAGACATGTGTTTATATGTCCTTGCCTTTGCCACAGGCCCTATCCAAACCCCTCAGGGTAACTGGCTGTGTCCAGTTTACAAGGCTTTCCCTGCACTCAAACTCCCAAAACGTGTGTTTGTTTCACCTTAGCTTGTTTAAAGGCCTCATCATCTTTCAGACCAATCCCAGTAGGCCCTCTTCTTGACTAAGTGGTATGGGACCTAAGGAGTTGGGCCAAAGTGGGTAATAAAAGGTTGCCAATATTAGAGAAGGCCTAAGAAGGTTTATAACGCCTTAGTGTCGTAGGATGTGGGTAAGTCTGTACCTTATCCATGACAGTGAATGGAACGACTTTAGTCTTCCAACCAGATGACACCCAAGTGTTTGACCAGTAAGCCTGGACCCTGGATTTTGTCTGTGTTGGTCACCCATCTTCTGTTCGCCAAGTGTGACAAAGTGGGGGTTGCAGTTTGCAAGCTGGAAAAAGATCTAGAAGTTAACATGATGTCATCAATATAATGGAAAACATGCACCCCCTCTGGGGTGGTCCATCAGCTGAGGTCTGTGGCCACAAGACCATGACAAAGAGTGGGGCTGTCTAAATATCCCTGTGGCAAGACAGTAAAGTCCCACTGTTCTCCTTCCCAGGTGAATGCAAATTGGTCTGGACTCTGAGGCAGTGGGGATGCCGAAGAAGGGGCTAGCCAAATAAGTAACATAATGGTATTTGCCAAACACCTCTCCTGTTCTAGCCAGAAGGGAGGCAATGTTGGAACCTGCATGCATCGGTGGAGCCACCATACTCAGTCCCTCATAATCTACTGTTATTTTCCATGTCCCATTGGGTTTCTACATCAGCCACATAAGACTGTTGTATGGACTGTGGGCTTTTTGATGCCCACTCGAGCTAGTTCTCTCATGGTTCCTGTAATCTCATCATGCCCTCCCAGCAGGTGGTACTGCCTTAATGCCACCAGCCAGTGTGTGGTAGGCAGACGTACTGGTGTCCATTTTACATTTCTCTTGATCACTTGCTCTACCATTCTGACCCTCAATCGGAACTCCCCAGCAATCGTTTGCAGAGTCCAGCCAGATGAAATGTCCATTCCCAGGATGTATTCTGGGATGGGGTCTATGTATACCACAAAAGGCTTAGGTGGGTAGTCTCCCGTCCTGTAACACCAGCGTAATCTGTCTGACTTTCACTGCCCCTTCCCTGTAGCCATCTATATTATTGGTCACCTCAGCACTGGTGTCACCTAGGGCGAGTATGGATTGTTTATTTTACATGACGAATGTATAGTCCATTCCATATGTGGCCTCCGGTCCCTGCCCACTATTGCTCTTACCAGAATTCTGGGATCTTGGCCCTCATCCTGGACTAGGGGAGTTGTTGCCTGCCACCCCTCTGAGGGAGGGGTGGTAGGTTGGACTTGAGGTTCCTTGATGAAGCATTGCTCTGGTTTGAGCTTCTGCCATGGTCCAGCCAGAACAGCATTGGGCTCTTTGTCTAGTTTCTCAATGGGCAGCCCCACTGCTACCAGGTCATACCACATCTGATGATGGGTTACTCCGACAGGCCCCTTAGCTGTCTCTTTCCCTTTGGGTCCCTTGTCTTTTATACCAGCGGCATGGACTCCCCGCTTGCACAGCATCTTTGTTTCCCCGAGTCGGTGGCCACCTGGGCCTCCCAAGACGTTAGTTGCCCTCAGAGCTCAGGACAGATACCAGCGTGCCATACCATTGGTTGGGTGCTGATTGGAGGATGGCATCTTTCATGCCAGCACTAAAGAGCTCGTTATCAGGGCCTGATAGTGCCCAGCATGGATGGCATGCTTCATTCCCAGCTTGCAAAGGATGTTCTGCAGTTCTTCCGTAGTTTACCAACATAAAGCTGATGTAGGGGCATCTCTCTCATTGGGCCAGGCACCCTTGCAGCCCGCCATCACCCAAGCAAAGCAGGGAGTTCTTGATGACTTAGGGGTACTGCCTCAGGGTGGGGTGGTTTGTAATAGAGACTAGCTTGCTCATTTCTGTCCCAGTAAGTATAACACCCTCTATCCCCATGTTGCGTAGGCCGAGCAGCCAGCCTGCAGGCAACTCTCTCCCTTCCTGCTGGAACCTGTTTCCCAGCTCCTCTGACTGCCATGGTATAATCCCGCAAGATGGTCTGTAGTCACCTCTCTGGTGGAACAAGTTCTGCAGGTCTTCCCTGGTCCGCTTTGATCTTAGTTGTGACTACCGGCTAAATGGAGAGGACTGGGACCTCCGTGGGCTCATCCCGATCCTCCTCCTTCTCACTAGAGCTTTCCATGAGGTTCTGTGATCATTCCTGATGGCTCTGACCCTCTGATGCAGCAGCCGGCAGTCCTTCAAATGGGCCACCTGGCAAGCCAGGGTCTCTATTTTGTTTCTCTCTTCCCGTAGGTGGACTTCAGTATCTCCGCTGTTTCTGCTTGGGGTAATCTAGCACCTCTCTCCAGCCCAGTTTGTCCTGGAACTGCAACACCCTTGCCTGTGCTGGGAGCTCAGCCTCGGTGGCCACTCAGAGCACAGTTAGGAGTGGCCAGCTGACTGTAGCTGCCACAGCCCAGGCATTTGACTTTTGCTTTGTTGGCTCCACTCTCTGTAGTAATTCCTTTCAGCATGTTCAATGTGTCCCCATCCATCAAGGATATGGGCTGTCAGCCCCCACATGGAAGAGGATGACCGGCCCGGGATTTGCCCTGTGGATTTCCCTTCCTGAGCCCATCACCTTAGTGCTCATGGGGGTTTCCTTGGCCTCCTGCCTGGCTCATCATGTATAGTGCCAGACCCCAAAGATCCCAGAAGGAGAGGTGCTGTGTTCAGAAGGCCAAAGAAATAACCCAGAGACAACTGATGAGACATGGGCTTTCATCCAGGAACTCATTTATAGGGAGGTCCAAGAGCAGCTTGGACAGGAAAAACCACTCCCATTTACTTGTAAAAGGCACACAGGTTATGTAGCATTTTACATAGGGAGGAATGTAGGGTTAACATGCAAAGGGAAGATTTTCTAGCACGTAAATGTGTGGAAACATGCTTCTTCATGTGTCACATTTATACAAAATAGCTGCAATTTCTTTCTGGGGGTTGGGTTTTTAGTATTATAATGAACTAAAAGGTAACCAAAGGCTATGGGCATTGATCCAGGCCTGCTCTGGTCCTAACCGCCTGGGGGCCGATTGCCTCAGGGAAAGGTGTGCAAGAACACTCACTGTGTGGAGCTGCAAGATGTGGCCAGCAGGTGTGGAGAACACTTTATTCTTTAACAGTAGGCCATAGCTGGGCACAGTGGCTCACGCCTGTAATCCCAGCACTTTGGGGAGGCAGAGGTGAGAGGATTGCCTGAGCCCAAGGGTTTGAGACCAGCCTGGGCAACATGGCGAGACCTCGTCTCTACAATAAATCAAAAAATTAATTAGTCGTGGTGGCACTTGCCTGTAGTTCCAGTTACTTGGAAGGCTGAAGCGCAAGGATTGCCTGAGCCCAGTAGGTCGAGGCTACGGTGGCTGTGAGCTTGCCACTGCCCTCTAGCCTGGGCGACAGAGAGACTCTGACTCAAAAACAAAAAACAAAAAACAGTGGGCCATGACCTCAGTATGACCTGCATGCCCAGGCATGGAGCCTGAGGAAAGAGGCATCCCAGCTTGGCAACCCCCGAACCCCTCCCTAGGCTCTAGCCCCCTTGGTAGAGCCATGTCCAGGATGTGCTCATGCCATCACTGTGTCACCCTACAGACATGCAGGTGATTTCCAGTCTTTTTTGGCAGTGAATAACCTTGTCATTTCACACACAGATTAACAAACAGATTGACGATGCTACAGTGTGATAGGTGAAGTGATGGAAATATGCCTTGGGGAGAAGGAGATGCTGGTTGATGCTCTGGAGCCTTAAGAAAGGCTCAGGGCGAGCACTGTATCTGGACCCTGGGGGCCTGGCAGAATTTCAGCAGGCAGAGGTGTTATGGGAAGGGCAAACAGGAGGAAAGGAGCAACAGCTCAGGTGTGACTGGGGAAGTCAAGGGTACTGGTTGTATATTGCCACATACCAAGTGACCCCAAAACTTAGTGGCTTAAAACAACGTTATCAGCCGGGCTCGGTGGCTCAGCCTGTAATCCCGCACCTTGGGAGGCTGAGGTGAGTGAATTGCCTGATCCCGTGGGTTCGAGACCCGCCTGGGCAACTTGGCGAGACCTCATCTCTACAATAAAATCAAAAAACTAGCCGGGCGTAGTAGCACGCGCCTGTAGTTCCAGCTAATTGGAAGGCTGAGGCGGAAGGATCGCCGGAGCCCAGCAGGTTGAGGCTGTGGTGGCTGGGAGCGGCCACTGAACTCCAGTCCGGGCGACAGAGTGAGACTCCAACTCAAATAATAATAATAATAATAATATAAAACAACATTATCGGCCGGGCTCGGTGGCTCAGCCTGTAATCCCGTGCTTTGGGAGGCCGAGGTGAGTGAATTGCCTAAGCCTGTGGGTTTGAGACCTGCCTGGGCAACTGGCAAAACCTCATCTCTACAATAAATCAAAAAAATTAGCCGGGCGTGGTAGCGCACGCCTGTAGTTCCAGCTACTTGGAAGGCTGAGGCGGAAGGTTCGCCGGAGCCCAGCAGGTCGAGTCTGCGGTGGCCGGGAGCAGCCACTGAACTCTAGTCTGGGCGACTGAGTGAGACTCCAACTCAAAAAAAAAACAAAAACAACATTATCTTGCAGTTTCTATGGGTTAGGGGGGATTTACACAAGGACATGAATACCAGTAGGTGGGGAAGATTGCCAGCGTTTTTCGACTCCAGCTGGGTGTGGTGGCTCATGCCTATAATCCCTGCACTTTGGGAGTCCGAGGCGAGAGGATTGCTTGAGCCCAGGAGTTCAAGACCAGCCTGGACAGCATAGCAAGACCTCATCTTTACAAAAATAAAAAATTAGCTATACATGGTGGTGCTTGTTTGCAGTCCCAGCTACTCGGGAGGCTGAGGCAGAAGAGTTGCCTGAGCCCAGGATGTCAAGGCTGTGGTGAGGGGTGATTGTGCCACTGCACTCCAGCCTGGGCAATAGAGTGAGACCCCCAACTCAAAGCAAAAAAAGGAAGGTTGACTCTAGTAGCAAGTTGCAGTGAGGACAGGATTGACCAGAACAGGCCAGTGTGATGGAATAGAGCCATTATTGTAGACAGTCTTACATGCTTGGCTGAGAGGTTGCAGTTGATCTGAGAACAGTGGGAGCCATGGATGGGCTTTGAGCAGGAGAATAAAATGTGACAGCTGTCATCTAGAGATGACAGTTAATTTGCTAACACTGTGCGAGAGGAATAAAAACGGAGAGCTATACAGGTAGAAGCCTGGATCAGGAGATGGCTGTGGTGACCTAGGTGAGAAGTTTCTGGCCTGTGGTGACAGTTGCTACATGTTGAGCGCCTCCTCTGTACTCAGTACTTCAGCTGCATTTTCTCTCATCTTTCAAATGACCACAAAAAGAAGATTTATATTCAGTTTGCAGCTGAGGAAACTGAGCCCCAGAGAGGTTAAAAAAACTTGCGTATGCTCATACAGCTCACAAGTGGAGAGCAGCACCCGGGTGTGCCTGGCTTTGACGACTGTGCTTTTTGGTGGCAGTGGGAGTAGAACGGTGGAAAGATGAGATTTTGGCTGTTCCCTGGATGCTGAAGGGAAACGGAGGAGTCCAAGAGGTTGGCTTTTAACCTGGGTGGCTGGGACAAAAAGGACGCTGTTGCAGGAAGAAGACAGCCTGGAGGGAACGCTGGTGTGGTGGGGGAAGGTGAGTCATCTGGGAATGTGGGCACTTGTTGACAGAGTCCTTCCCAGTTGTAGAGGGAGCATCAGGAGTTCCTGCACATTGTGTACGAAGATGTACTCTCAGCCAGAAGGGGCTCTGGATGTGGCTAAGGGGTACAGTGGGTGGTAGTTGTGAACACTGGGTTTGCAGGTTTCCCCAGCAGCCAGTACACCATGTGGCGGTCTCTTGTCCTACTTTTGTGCAGCATAGGTTTGTGCAGTTAGTAACAGTAACTGGTACTTGCCTGTGCTTTGGTCTTTCAAAGCCCTTTTGCTTCTTTTGATCCTCACAACAAGCCTCTTGAGGTTATCATCATTCCCTAGCTGATTGATGAGGAAACCAGGGCTCAGGAAAATTGATTTGCTCAAGGAGAAACAGTGTCTCAGTTATCCACTGCGGTGCAGCAAGTCACCACAAACTCAGTAGCTTACAGCCACCACCATTTATCCTTCCTCCTGATTCTGTGAGTTGCTTGGACCCAGCTGGGCAATTCTGCCCTGCATGATGTTGGCTGAGCTTGCTCACTTGGCTACGTTTAGCTGGACCAGAATATCTGCCATGACCTCTCTTTGCACGGCCTCTAATCCTTTGGGAGTCTGTCCTGGACTTCTTATGCTGTGACATCTGGAGGCCTGCGCTCAAGCCCCAGAACATCACCTCAGCCACATTCTACTGGTGAAAGCTGTCCCTGGGCCAGACCAGATTCCAGGATGGGACTAGTCTCTACCTCCTGATGGGAAGACTGGCAAGGGATTGTAGTCATCCTTAAATGGAGAGCCAAATTTGAACCCAGATCCGTGTGACTCAGACCCAGGATTCTTTCTGACTCCTTGAAGGCTGCACAGCTTCCTGGCTCTTGTGTGTTGTTGGAGGGAGCAGGTTTCTCTTTTGGCCTCCCAAAGTGGAAGTTGCAATAGTCTCCCTTTTCACAGATTAGCATCCTAGATCAATGAGCCTGAGAGACCTCTCCAAAATAAGCTCTGCTCTAGGGATTTGCTGGCTGCCCTGCAGGCTTCAGCACTGATAGCCAGACATGCATGGAATTTCCCTGTGGAGTTTCCCTTTCTCTGCTAAGTGGCCTTTCTATCCCCATGGCTGGCTGGATGGGATACTTGCTGGTTTGTAGCCAGATGTGCAGACTGGCCCTGTCTAGGGTTATCCCGGGTGGTGTCCATTCCAGTGAGTTCCCTACTTGGTTCAGCTGGCATATTCACCAGGGAATTTTGGAAAAAATGTAAATTCCTGGCATTGCTCCTGGACTGTTGAATTAGAATTTCCAGGGATAGGGAGTCCAGAAAGCTGCATTTTAAAGTTCCCCATTGATCTGGGGGGTGTAGCCTGGTTGGAGAACCCCTGACTTCCAGTCAGCCCAGTCATCTCAGAAAGAGGCCTTTGAAGTCTTTGATCAGAGGAGGCCACGTGGGAGGGTGGGAGGGAGTAATTCGTCCAGAAGCCTCATACTTCACAGCCAGGAAGTGGCTCCTGGACGTGTCCAGGAAGTTTTTGTCTGAATCTGCTCAAATCTTTGACATTCTTTGGCATTCTTTGATAGTATCTGCGCTTTGTAGTGCTTGCTGATTTTCTTTTCTTTTAAAGCGTTTGCAAAGGAGAGTAAGCTCTTCTAGGGGTCAGCAAATCCTCCCCAGCTGGGACCTACTTGGCCTGATTTATCTCGAATATGAAGGTCTTTTGCTTAGCTTCTGGTTGGTGTCTTTGGTGTGAAGATGGCAACCCTAGAGATACCCAAGTATCTACCCTTCTACTCCTGTGCCTTGGACATGCTTAAGGTACACTTGCAGAGGTAGATTTTAAAACTCTGGGTAATTTATTTTGTCAGTTAAACAAACGTCTACATTTTAGAATATTTGAAAAATACAGAGATATATAAAGAAGAACATAAAACTTGCCAAGAACCTTCCTCTCAGAGAATCACCATGGTTAATATTTTGATAGGTATTCTTTGTGTGCCCCCCACATACCCCCTTACACCCTTTTTTTGAAAATCATATTGAAGTTGTATTGTAATGCTGCTTTTTAGCACCTTTATGAAGATATAGTTCATAAAGTTCATCTGTTTACAATGTACAGTTTGATGGTTTTTAGTATTTACGGAATTTTGCAACCATCATCATAGTCTAGTTTTAGAACATTTTCTTGGCCTGTCACAGTGGCTCATGCACATAATCTCAACACTTTGGGAGGCTGAGGTGGGAGGATCTCTTGAGGCCAGACGTTTGAGACCAGCCGGGGCAACACAGTGAGACCTCATCTCTATAATATATTAATTTTAAAAAAAATTTTTAAAGAACATTTTCTTAGTCCCCAAAAGAAATCTTGTAACGCATTAGCATTCACTCCCCATTCGATGCCCCACTCCCACCTCACCTCAGCCCCAGGCAGCCTCTCATCCGCTTTCTCTATCCACAGATTTGCCTGTTCTGGACATTTCATGTAAATGGGATCATGCAATATGTGGTCTTTTGTGACTGGCTTCTTTCACTGAACATAATTGTGATAGTTTTGAAACCCGCTTTAAACATTTCTATCACTAGCAATTTGAGTACAGTTTTCAAGAATGCACTTTTAATAGAGCAGTATTCAGTTTTAGGAAAGCATCCGATCTTATTTAACCCCTCCCACTGATGGACGTTTAGGCTGTTTTTCATCTTTTGCTATTATAACTAATGCTGCCTGCACTCATGAGCCATGTGTCTGTTGATTTGTTGGTTAATTGTCTGAAGCCCTGATTAGAACAGAAGCTCTTTGAGGGCAGCTATCTTGTGTGCCTTGCTAACACTGTCTCCCCACTACCTGGCATAGTTCTTGGCACTTGGTAGGTATTCCGTTTTTTGTTTTTTTGGGGTTTTTTGAGTTGGAGTCTCACTATGTCGCCCAGAATGGAGTGCAGTGGCCGCTCCCGGCCCTGCAGCCTCGACCTGCTGGGCTCCGGCTATCCTTCCGCCTCAGCCTTCCGAGTAGCCGGAATTACAGGCACGTGCTACCATGCCTGGCTGATTATTTTATTTTATTTTATGGTAGAGATGAGGTCTCACCAAGTTGCCCAGGTGGGTCTGAAACCCGCAGGCTCAGGCAATCCACTCACCTCAGCCTCCCAAAGCGTGGGATTACAGGCTGAGCCACCGAGCCTGTCTGGTATTCCGTTTTTAAAGTGTGCATGAGTGTGTTAATTTTGAGTGAATGAAATGTAAGGAGATTGATAAATTTTGCCATATTGCCAAGTTTCAGAAAATTATACTAACTTACCCTCTCACTACAGTGTAAGAGTACCTGACTCGATATTCTATTGAAGCTAGGTTAATTTTTATAGGAAGTTTGGATTATAGCATTCTCTGTCCTGTTTGGGAATTGGTGTTTCTGCCCTGTCCGTGGGCTATGCAAGGCTTGGCTGTTGGGTAAGGTGGTGATGTATGGGAGCTCCGGCCTCCTGGGACTGCATCACTTCCTGGTGTCCTGAGGCTGCGTCTGTGCTCATGGACTTCCCCTGTGGTGTGTGGGCATGTTGAGGAGTGAGCAGATTTGGGCTATAAAGTGTGTGTAAGGTGACGTTGGTTCTGGCTGCTGGTGGAAATGCCTTTTGAAGTCATCAGGAGAGGTGTCACGCTGGAAGTTGTGTGTCTTCAAAAATAGAAATAAGGAAATAGTTGCAGGAGGTCTGATGCAACTGACCCAGTTTGCCCCCTCTGAAGGTGGTGGGCACACACATGACTGGTAATTGCTGCCTGAGTCACCTACTGGCCACAGTCCCTGCTCCTCTCCACATACTTCCTGTCTGGAAAGGCCTGTTACCCGCCCATGACAAAGAGCCACCAGAGAGCTTCCAAGAGATGCGGGGCGGGTCTCCCCAGGTCATACCCACAGCCTGTCACTCATGGGTTTCACAGCATTTCTTTTTTCCAAAGATGAGCTGTGGATTCTGTTTCTTAGATGAGTGCATGGAGTATGCAGTTGGTATTGCAGGAAGGACCAGTGGCAAGGCAGCTCTTGTGTGGAGCAGAGAGCTGTGTCCTGTGGCAGGTCGTTTGAGACCTAAGAGTTTGCCTTCTCCAACGGCAACTGGCTGGCCATCCTTTGTTCCTCTCTTCTGGTTTTCCTGTGACATTCCCCTTGGGGTTTACTCCACGTCTTCCACACACACCTCAATCCTCTCAGCAGATGCTGCCTCTTGCAACTCTGCGATGATCTCATACAGATGCCTTTAACATCTTTTCTTTGCATCTCAGACCTCTCTTGTATGTTGGTATCTCTCACATAATTGTTCTTTTTTTAATTATTTCTTCAGCAGTTACCAAGTGCCTACTCTATGCCTGGTATCTTGTTAGATTCCAAAAAGATGCAGAGGAAAGAGACAGCCTCTGCCCTGGGAGACTAAACATCTCTGTTCTCCCTAGGCTTCCGTTTCCCTTTCTCTCATGGCACTTTTGCTGCCCTGGCTCCTCTTCCACTTTCTTTTCTTTTCTTTTTTTTTTTTTTTTGAGTAGGAGTCTCACTGTGTTGCCCAAGCTGGAATACGCTCACGGCCTCCGCAGCCTTGACCTGCTGCCTCACCCCTCCAAGTAGCTACAGGCACGTGCCACCTGGCTAATTTATTTTTTTATTGCAGAGATGAGACCTCGCCAAGTTGCCCAGGCTGGTCTTGAACCTGTGGGCTCAGGCAGTCCTCTTACCTCAGCCTCCTAAAGTGCTGGGATTATAGACATGAGCCACTGCACCCAGCCCTTCCTCTTTCACCACCCACGTGTGCCCTCTCTCCACTTCCTTCACCCTCTCCTTGCACATGCTCGTCCTTTCCCTGGCAGTGACCATCTCTTCTTAGAGATACCAACTGCTAAACTTCTTGCTTCAAATTCTTTTCTCCTGGATGCTAGGTCCACTGTCCATCTGCCTGCTGGAGTGCTCGCAGCCTTGAAGGCACACCTCACCTTTGTCTCCACTCTCTGCACATCTTTCTGTTCGTAATCTGCTCTCTCGGTTCCCAGGAGCCTTCCCAACAGCTTTAACCCCCTCTCCTGCCATGCGCAGGTTGTTCCTCCCGTTCTCTCAAGCAGTTGTCACCACTGTTTTTACTGCCTGTCATGGGTGAGATGGTAGCCCTGCAAAGGATGTATCCAAATCCTAATCCCCAGAACCTGTGAGCAAGACCTTATTTGGAAAAAGACTGCAGGGGTTCTTCCCTGTGTTACAGATGTGGATGAACCTGTGCTCATTGGCCTCCTCCCCGGGCCAGGACTTGTTGGTTCAGTGACAGTTTCTAGTCTACACAGTGATGACATGTTTATTGACTCTGTTTGAGCTTCCCAAGTCCAAAGGCAGGGTTCACTGCCACCCATCCCCACAAACTTCCAGGTAAGGAGGCATGCACAGATGTGTGCACAGTAGCTACAAATTTGACCCTTGAGGTGGGTCTGGGTTTGAATCCTAGTTCTGTCACTCGTTAGCTGAGGGCCTTTGACAGGTTATAACCCCTCTGATTATATTAAACATATGTAGGGTAGTTTCCTCTTCTGCTTTATAATTGGAGTCAGTGACCAGCCAAATCATTCATCCTGTGAGGATCCCAAGCTTGGACAGGTCTAGGAGCTGTGACTGAAATCTAGCCTACCTGTGTGCCCTTCTGCCAGAGCTGTCTTCATTTGTCCATCCAGGAGCTGGGTATGGTAGGGGCTAAGATGATGGATTACAGAACTAGTGGTCTATGAGGACACATAGAATATGTGCATACATGAGATAGTATGACAGAGTGGTTAAGAGCTCTGGAGTTAGGCCTGGGTTCAAAGTCAGGCTCTGTGACCCTACCTCTGTGAC
>CAUYQG010043346.1:0-37169 GCA_963574415.1 Tarsius wallacei | reverse complement strand
CCGGCTGATTTTTTGATTTATTGTAGAGATGAGGTCTCGCTTGCCCAGGCGGGTCTCGAACCCGCGGGCTCAGGCAATCCACTCACCTCAGCCTCCCAAAGGCGCGGGATTACAGGCTGAGCCACCGAGCCCGGCTGACATGAAGAATTTCAATGGCAGTAAGGACTAGGAGTATTATACAATGGCTTGTTGTAGAACAGGAAGAACTTTCATGGCTTAGCTCTTTAAAGCCTATGCATATAACGGTAGAACCATTAGTGAAAAAAAAAATCAAGAAATCTGACAAGATTTCTTCCATCAGAGTTAAAGAAGTGTAAATCTGCTGCAGTATAAAAATTGTTTACTAAGGTAGTCAGATGCTTTTAACACCCTCACTCAGCATTGGTTGTGATCTGAAATATGCATTTGGAAGGAAATGACCTAGGGGAGCTGTAGGACTAGCATACAGTGGAGGTTGTAGATTTTTAATCATGAATGCAGAAATAGCCTATCCAGGAATAAATTATAAATATTGTAGAAAGACAGGTGATGGTATCAAGATATGCCTCCTTAGGACATCACATTCTTATTTTAAGAAATACTTGGCTTTTTAAGCTAGAAAGTTTAATGGTAGTTGGATAAACCAGAAGGCTTAATTGTAATTGTCTGTTTTAACCAGAGAGGCCAAAGGCTGTGCAGATAAAATAGTTCTTTAACTTCAGAGCAGGAAGAAGTAACGGATTACTTAGCAACCTGTTGGGCATTCAAGGGAACTAAGGATAAATTATATAGACCACAAATAGAAAAAGACGATGCATTTCTTGTTCCTCAATGAATAACCATAAGTGAAAATAAGAACACCTATCTCAGCAATATAGTACAGTCATATTTATTCAAACATACATAGCATGAAGATAGAAAAGTCAAACTTAAGAGTCAGAGAAAAAGTTTTTGACAGAGAACTATTGGAGGAAACAGAAGCATACTTTAGAAAGCATTTGTTGTGTTTGTGTTTTCAATAAGGTTCAGTAAATTGTTTGCTATATAAAATAAGAAATAAAAATGATATAATAACATAAGAGATTGAGATAAGAAGAAAGATGGTAGCATGATAGGTAAAAATATATAGATAAAGAGGAAATATTTTGGAAAGGATAAAATTTCCTCTGAGATTAAATACAGTTTAGAAACAACAAAGACCAGAATTTATGCTACTGGGAATTAATTCAATAATGTTGCAGTCATTCATGAGAAACTCTCTAAGAGAAAAATGCATAAAGAAAAAGAGATAAAATGATGAATGAGAAGATTGTAGAGATGAAAGAGATTATCAATGTCAGAAATATTGGCATGTCTGATGGAGAGAACAGAGTAAATGGTAAAAGTAATATTTAAAGACATGCAAAAAAAAAAACAAACTTTCCATAGCTCAAGAAAGGTCCCAATTATCAAAGAGCACGTAATCTTCCAAGTCAAATTAATAAGAAAAAATACTACCATAACATATATTAAGAAAAAAGTTGAATTTAAATAATAAATACTTTTCTAGGTATGCAAGAAGAAAGATTAACAGGTCATATTGGCATCAGACTGCTCATTTGCAACTCTAGAATACGGTGGAGTAATGTGTGTGGATAGATATAAAAAACAACATTTTGTAAGATAAACATTCCGTGGACAGATGATCTCTTATTCATGAGTAAGCATAAAAAGAAAAAAAAATGTACACTAATGTGCGATGGCTCAGAAACACATTGATTTACTTAGCTACAATACCATAAACACAGTTAAAAGATGAGTCAGGCTCAGAAAAAAATATTAGCAGCATGTAAAATAGACAAGTAATTAATATTCACACTAAAGGAGGAGTTCTAGAAACTCAGTTGGTAAATGGGCAAAAGAGGTGAATAATCAATTTACTGAGAAAAAATACAAATGTCCAATATGCAAAGATATTCAAATGCCTTAATTAAAAAATTACAAATGGAATATCATCTTCAACTAACATATTGGAAAAACCAATAATGCTAATAATTGTATGCATTGGAAAGACTTGGCAGAATAGGTACTTGTAAAAAACTTTGGGAGGCATTTGGGGTCAGGAAGGTAATGACATTCACCTGAATTCAAATCTCTCCACAATACTCCCCCTAAATCACACAACCAACAAGGAGAACACACAATACTACACGTAACCAAGTCTGCAGCATTACAGGAAGAAAGAGAATAGCCTTCATATTACCTATAGCTTCATAAATCAACACTCAATTCCTACCCAACTTCTACCACTGCTAAAAACCTTTGAGTGTAGAAAGTAGAAGCTTAGAAGATTTAAGAGACTCCATGTAAAGGATAGAAAGTTCATAGAGGAATCAGATGAAACACAGAAAAAACCATCCCCCAAAAGAAAATCCAACACTGAGTGCTAAAGTACTAAACATAGGTCTGGGAATGATAATTATCAGCATTGGCCACAAGCAAGCAGTTTGAAAGTAAAAGACTCTGGAAGTATCTGCCTTGAAGAAGCATGCTTCTGTGAAAGAATCAGAAATATGGAAAAGAGATGGTGTTCCTTAGAGGTGTATCAATGACAGAAAAAAGAAGTAAGGAAATAAAGAAATATTAAGGATTTTGCATAAAATGAAAGAAAAACAAAATATATTTCTCACTTTCCAATAACATTACCCATTTAAAAAACTGAACTTCAGTATGCTGATGGAAATAGGCTCTTTCAAGCTAGAACTCCTGCCCATAAAATGTCTAGAAGTAGAAAAAGTAAAAACAGGAACCAGGGACAGAGCAAGATGGTGGAGTAGGACTCTCCCTATGACATCAATATCTTTCTCAATATATATTATGATAGTATTTTTTCTTATTAATTTGACTTAAAACATGATGTGCTCTTGGATAATTGGGGCCTTTCTTGAATTCTAGAAAGGTCATCTTTTTTGGGTTTTGTTTTTTACAATTTTAACAACTATCCATGCACAAAAATACCTTCATAAGAACTAAAGAAAACACACGAGAGTTTATAGTACCTGGTTGTAGCACAATAATTAAAAAACGCACCTGAATTGTACCCCATATCTTTAAAATAAAAATATATCAATATATACATTAAAAATTTTTTAAATTTAAAAATTAAAAAAAAAGAAAAAGAAGAAATGCATTGAATAGGGTAGAAGGAACAGTTTAATGTTACCCATGTCACTCCTTCTTCAGCCCCAGGTAGCACAGCATGAAGAGAAATACCATTTGCTTGAGTAAAAGGAGAAAAGTGAGCATAAGACTTTGCCTTAGATCCTAATACTCTTACTCTCCACAGTAAGCTCCAGAACTTACTCTCAGTAGGAACTTACTCTCCACAGTAAGCTCCAGAACCAGACAGACTCTCACTGCCCCATATTCCAAGTTGGTACTTGTGGACTGAACCTCTAGACCTGTCCTGGCAACAAGGTGTGACCATATAGCCTCAGACAGCAGGTTTTGTGTGGAAGACTCAATCTCCATACTATACCAGTGCTGAGCCTACTTCAATGGCCCAGGTTTCAGACAACTCTCAACAGCAGGCAACCCTCAATGGCCTTGGGCTTCTGGTGCACCACAGGCCAACACTGTCCCAGGGTCCTATTATACCCTAGTAACATGCCTGCCACAGAGATTGCCTAGACTAAGCCAATTTACTTCTTCAAATGTGAAGACATTGATGCATTATCCTCAGGATTAAGAACATTGAATCACCAAAAGCATAAAATAAGTGCCAGTGACTAAGCCTAAAGAAATGGAGACATATAGATTGCTTGACAAAAACTCAAAATATTGATTAAAGGAAGCTCAGTGAACTTCAGGGAAATACAAAGAAACAATTCAAGAAAATGATGTAAACAATGAGTAACTAGAATAAAAAATTTGTTAGAGGGATTGAAATAATAAAAGAAAAATCAAACAGAAATCCCAGAGCTGACAAATACAAGGAATAAAATGAAAAATGCAACAGAAAGCATCAACAGAACTGATAAAACATAAGAAACAATATGTTAACTCAAAGAAATGTTATTGGAAAATATACAGTAGGAGGAGAAAAATACAAGATTTATATAATAACCTCAAAAGGGAAAATGTATGAGTCACTGGTGTTCAGAATAAAGTAGAAGAAAAAAGGGATAGAAAGCTTACTTAACGAAATAATAGCAGAAAACATTACAAATCTGGAGAAAGATATAAATATTCAGGTACAGGAATGTCAAAAGTCTCCAGTCAGATTCAATTCAAATAAAACTACCTCAAGATATAATCAAATTGCTAAAAATCAAACACAGAGGATACTGAATACATCAAGAAAAAAGAAACAAATAACATATAAGGAAGTTCCAACAAGGCTGGCAGTGTACTTCTCAGCAGGAAACTTACAGGCCAAAGAGTGCTAAGATATATTCAAAGCAATGAAGAAAAGACTGCCAACCAAGTACAGTGCATTCAGAAAAGCTGTCCTTCAGAAATGAAGTAGAGATCAAGACTTTCCCAGACAAACAAAAACTGAGGGACTTCATTATCACCTGAACTTTCTTATAAGAAAGGCTAAAAGATGTTCTTCAATCCTCCCTAAAAACTATGCTAATAGTAATGTAAAAACACTGAAAGTACAAAATTTACTGATAAAAGTAAAAGCACAAATTTGGAGTACTTTAACACTGTAATGGTGGTGTGTAAATCACTTATGTATTCAGTTTTTAGGTTAAAGTACAAAACTAGTAAACACTAAAAGCTACAATAACTTGTTAAAAGATATACAATATAAAAAGATGTAAATGTAAAATATAAATTTCCAAATTGGAAAGAAAGAAGTTTACAGATGACCTAATTCTATATAGAAAATGCTAAAGACCTCACTAAAAAATTGTTATAACTAATAAATTCAGTAAATTTTCAGGATACAAAATCAGCATACAAAAACAAACATTTCTATACACTAACATCAAACTATCTGAAAGGAAATTAAAAAATCCACCTATAATAGTTATTTAAAAAGCTTGAAAATAAATTTAGCAAAGGAGGTGAAAGATCTCTACACTGAAAATTATAAGATATTGATGAAAGAAATTGAAGAAGACAAATAGAAATATATCTCATGTTTATGAATGGGAAGAACTAATGTTGTTAAAATGTTCATATGACTTAAAACATATGATACATCAGATGCATTCTCTATCAAAATACCAATGACGTTCTTTACAGAAATAGAAAAAATGATCCTAAAATTTGTAAGGAACTGCAAAAGACACTGAATAGCTGAAGCAATCTGTGCAAAAAGCAAAATAAAAAATAAAAAACAAAGTTGTCTGCATCATAT
This sequence comes from Tarsius wallacei, assembly GCA_963574415.1. Classification (NCBI taxonomy): domain Eukaryota; kingdom Metazoa; phylum Chordata; class Mammalia; order Primates; family Tarsiidae; genus Tarsius; species Tarsius wallacei. The sequence continues at coordinate 31,840 of CAUYQG010043346.1, read as the reverse complement.
TACTTGACTGCAAGATATATCACAAAGTTATAGTTACCAAAACAGTAGAAAAACAGAAGCTGGCATAACAACAGAAACATAGAGCAATGGACCAGAATAGAAAGCCCCAAGATAAACTCATGCATTTACAACCAACTGATTTTTGACAAAGGTGTTCAGAACACACAATGGGGAAAGAAAGGATAATCTCTTCAATAAATGGTGTCAGGAAAACTGGATATCCACATGCATAAAAATGAAATTATCTTACCCGTATACAAAAATCAACTCAAAATGGATTAAAGATTTAACGTAAGACTGCTAGAAGAGAAGGTAGAAGAAAAGCTTCATGACTTTGTTCTGGGCAATAATTTTTTTGGATATGACCCCAAAAAGTACCGGCAACAAAAGCAAAAATAGACAAGTGGGATTATATCAAATGCAAAAGCTTCTGCACAGTGAAGAAAACAATCAACAGACTGAAGAGACAATCTATAAAATGGGAGAAAAGATTTGCAGATTATACATCTACAAGAGGTTAACATCAAAAGTACACTAGGAGCTCAAACAACTCAAGAGCAAGAAAACAACCCAATTAAATAATGGGAAAAGGGCCTTGCTGTGGTTTGAGGTTGTCCCCACCATAACTCATGACAAAATTTGACTCCCAATGTGGTGGTGTTGGGATGTGGGACCTAGTGGGAATTACTTGGGTCATGGGGTTAGATTTCTCATGAATGGGTTAGTGCTATTCTTGTAGTAGTGAGTAGGGTCTTGCTCTGTGAAGACTGGATTCGTTCTCATGAAAGTGGGTTTTTATAAAGCGAGGACTTTCCTGGGGTTTTGTTTCTTGGTACATGTTTGCTTCCCCTTTGACCTTTTCTGCCAGGTTATAATCCAGTATGGAAGCCAGGGCCATGCACTCAAATTTCCCAACCCGCAGAAACTTAAGCTGAATAAGCCAAGACTCCCTGGAGAAATGAATAATTCCAATGCAGGGACTCAGAATTTTCAAGAGCTTGAAACAGTTTGTTGTGCCAAAAGGTAAGTACTAAAAACAACATATAGAGATTTATCAAAAGGATAAGGATAAATAAGTCTCTATATGTAAAAGGATACACAAACCTGCCTCAAGGGGATTTCACTGGCCAGACCTAGGGAAAAATCAAAATCAAAATAAGTAAGGATAGTACTGTATTATAACCCAGTAAATAAAATAGTAATTGATGAATCTACACTGAAAGTAAGTAGAATAGTGGATGGATGGATGGATTAATAGATGAATGAAAAGAATGACAGAAACATGGAAAGGAAGATAACAATAGATGGATGAAAATAAAATGATTTTCCTTTAGTAAAATGCCAACTGATAAATGTGGAGGGAATGGTAGAGCTGGAAAATCATTGTACTAAAGACACATTAAAACAATAATTGTTAACAGATACTATGCTAGGAGATGGAAGTCTGATGAAGAATAGGGTATTTGCATTGTCTGAAAGTGTCTCCTTTTAGATAATTTAAGAGTTACTAGAGGATAATAGTAACTACACAAATAAGTTGGACTACAACTTTATTACATGAGCAAAATTAAAGACACCAATGAGTGGACAGAATCACATAATATGCCTTTAGGGGTAATTTTCTGAGAAGAACATTTTTATTATATTTCAGCCAGGAATGTATTACATGACTCTAGTCATGAGGAAGCATCAGGCCAACCCAGTTGAGGAATGACCTATACCTGCCATGTTTTACAAAAATGTTTGTGATGAGAAACAAAGAAAGGGTAAATATTGTTTCTAGATTAAAGGAAACTAAAGAGCTTTAACAATTAAATGCAATACATAATTCCAAACTGGATCATGTACTGAAGAAAAAAACCGCCTTAAAGAACATTATTGGGACAATTGACAAAATTAGAATATAAGCTGTAAAGTAGATAAGTGTTATGTCAATGTTAAAATTTCTAACTTGATAATTGAATCATGGTAACTTAAGAGAATATTCTTGTTTTTTTCATACACAATAAATACTAGAGGAGAAATTGACATAATAGATGCAAACTACTCTGAAATTAGGAAGGATGAGGAAAAAGTAAGGAGAAAAGAGAATGATAAACATGACACGGCAAAATGTTAAAAATTGATAAATCTTGTTAAAAGGTATTTGAAAGTTTTATGCATTAACCCTGTAAATTTTCTGTAAATGTACTATTTTCTCAAAATAAAAATAAAAGTTTTCTGTAAACGTACTAATTTCTCAAAATAAAAAATTTAAAACTAATTGTGGGTAAAATTATAAATTGCTACAGATGTTGACTTTTCCAAATTAAGAAATGCATGTATCATTTGACCCAGCAATTCTTCTATGTGTGTGTGTACACACACACACACACTCAAACCCACACATGTGTAAATACACAAGCACACATATATGTATATATACACATACACACTCCCAAACTGAAAATAACCTATATGTCTTTCAGCAGAGGAATTGCTTAGTATCTTCTTGTAGATGCATTGTATGCAGACTCTATGGTCATTAAAAGGAATGGAGTAAACCTATGTGTATTGATAGGAAAAATTTTCTAAATTTTTTGTGCCAAAATGAATTTGGTAAATAATATTATTTATTGTATAATATAATTTGTATTTATAAAAGAAAAAGGCTGGTGTCTATCAAAGTGTTAACAATGGTAACTTAGGGCAAGTTTATACTTTGGCATAGATTAGGTTCTGAAAGGATGTTTGTAAACCCAAATGCTTTTAAATCCAAAGTAACTAAGACAGATTTAAACTTGTGGTCCTCATCGCCGTTCTGCCTAACAGAAATGTGAATCAATTTCTTTGAAGCTTGAAAAGCAGGCATATTCTTCTCCTTCTTACACATATATTTTCTAGCAGATTTATTTTCCCCAAATAGATAAATTTTGTCTTCCTTGGAAATCGGTTAAGGCAGGTATTTTTCTCTACCTGCATAATCTTTGCTAGTGCCACACATTATTCTTCAGCAGTTTGAAGTCTACATTCTAGTTTGCCCCTCACACTGATGGTATGCTGATTCAGATATGCCTGAAACCCAGGTGGGAATAATCTCTGAGTCAAAAGAGTCAGCAGCCACTCTTTTACAACCTTACTTATTCTTAAATTCTTGTATCAATTAACACGAGTGGGTGGGTGGGCATCTGGCTTTGATGTTGATTCTATTGTCACAGACACCAAGTTTTTTTCCCCTACCTCACTTAGTCAGATAGCTGCCCCCCACTCCTTTCTTTTTGATAAATACAGTAGATTTCATAGGCACAATTCTCTTCTGGTCTTAACACAATTCATTCTTACTTCAAAATCATTCACATTCTCTGGTAATTCATGCAGGGTACATGTGGCACATTCTTCATCCTCTCTCCTTTCATTTCTATAAATCTCCCATTTGTTTCCTTTGTATTCATATGCCTTTCCTTAATAACCTTTCCAATATCCTTGCTGCTATTTCACTGATCAGATGTGATGGTATCAATAATACTTGTAAGATATCTAAACACTGGCTGAGCATGATGGCTCACACCAGTAATCGTAGCACTTGGCAAGTCCAAGGCAGAAGAATTGCATGAGCCCAGGTTAGAGACAAGTCTGGAAAGCATAGTGAGACCTTACCTCTACAAAAAACACAATAATTAGCTGGGTGTGGTGGCACAGGCATGTAGTCCCAGTTACTCAGGAGGCCGAAGTGAATAATCGCTTGAACTTGCAGGTCGAGGTTGTGGTGAACCATGATTGTGCCACTGCACTCCAGCCTGGGTGACAGAGTGAGACACTGTCTCAAAAAAAAAAAAAGATATCTAAATACTAAGCATAAGCATGATACTGTAGACTGAGCAGCATGAGGACCCGGGCAAAAAAGGATCATAATATCTGTCACTGGCAGACTCGATGCCCTTTTACTTTGAAAAGTAGCTTTCATTATATCTATGAGAATTTGTAAATTCAATATTTGTTAATAGAGGAGCTTCCAATTTCATCTGTATGCTTGAATTTATTTTTTGTTTGACTTACCAGTATGTATTCATATTTTATTTTGTAATTACAAAAACAGAAAATAATAACAAAGGAAGATATCTTATAATTGTGTCATTTACTGGCAGGCAGAATTGCATTTCTGCACATTTTTATTCCCTCATGAAAAATGTTTCTGGTTTCTTTGTTTGTTTGTTTTGATCTAATCATGGTTTGAGAGTCCTTTGTGTCCAGAAAAACAGCCACTCTTGTCTTTTATGTAAAAGCACACTATTTAATTGGGGGCTCTGCCAAATTCTGGCCCCAGTTAGAAGCCCTAACACTGTAGAAAGATATATTCCAGAAGACTGAGCCAAATCAAAATACCTCAAGGGAGTGTAAAAGGACTAGAATGAATAACTGAAGAAGTTTAACATAATATGTATGAAGAATAAGTGATTATATAATTATAGGCTGAAAAGACATGCAAATATAAAAAGAGCTATTACAAATAAAGAAGATATAGCATGTTAAAATATTGATTCAGCAACCATAAGTCTAGAATTCCAAAGTATACACCAAAGGTTAGGTGTGGGAAAGCATGTAATAAGCTGAGAATAAAAACTGAATAATTTATTTCAGATGGGAAATGTGATGGGTAACTTCACATGTCAACTTGACTGGGCCAGGAGGTGCCCACATATTTGGTCAGACATTATTCTAGATATATCTCTGAAGGTGTTCTGGATGTGATTAATATTTGAATTGGTGGACAGAGATAAGCCTAATGTCATCCCTAATGTGGATGGGCCTCAATCTTTTGGAGGCCTGAAGAGAACAAAAAAGCTGATCTTCCCTTAAGTAAGGGGGAGTTTTCCATCTTCAGACTGGAACTACACCATCAGTTTCCTGGACCTCCAACTTGCTGATTGCAGATCTTGGGGATTTCAGACTTCATGATTGTGAGCCACTTCCTCATAATAAATTTCTCAATCTCTCTTTCCAAAAAAAAAAAAAGTATATATATATATTTGTATGGAGAGGGGGATATATATATCTTATTTACTTTTTTTCCCCCTGAGAACCCTAATACAGGAGGAGTTAGTGGATTTTTTACCTATGGCATTTAAATTTAATTATTTGAAATTCCTAGTTACCACTAGCTGAGAGAGACTACTAGCTGTTTGTCCAAATCCATGTTTTTCTCCTGGTCCTGGGCACACAACTTGGTTGGGTTGTTCAACATCTTGCAGTGAGGTGTGGCATAGGGGTTTGTTTCAGCCAATGGAAAGGAAGTGGAAACTATTTGCACCCTTTTTAGACTGGAACTTTTGAAAAGCAGGTATGTCATCTCTCTGTGTCCTTTTCCTTGTGCAGGTTGGTTACAGGCAGTGATAATGCCCTTAGCTCAGGGGTGCCAGAGCCAAGAGATGAGATTCCGGATAACTGACACAACCTCTGGTGGATTTCCGTCTGCCAAATGGCAATACCCACCTTGACCTATAAGGAGATCAAAGATAAATTTGTATTGCATTTGAGCCACTCTTTTCAGATAATCTGCTTCTTATTTTCTTAACTAACATAGAAATATATCAAACACACAAAGAATAGAATAGAATATGATCTAAATTTATGGTCCTAATACCCCAAATAAAAAGATAATAAACTCTGCCATATTTTCCTCATATGTTGTATTAGTTTACTAGGGCTAACCTAACAAAATTACCTCACACTGGGTGACTTAAGCAACAGAAGTGTGTATTCTCACAATTCTAGAGGTTAGAAGTCTGAGATCAAGGTGTTGGAAGAACTGGTTTCTTCTGAGACCACCCTCCTTGGCTTGTACATGACCACCTTTTCCCTGAGTCTTTAGGAGGTCCTCCCTCTGTGTGTCTATGTTCTAATCTCCTCTTCTTATAAAGATATCAGTCACATTGGATTAGGGCCTACTCATATGACCTTATTTTATCATAATCACCTTTTTAAGGGCCCTACGTACAAATATGGTCACATGCTGAGGCCTCAGGGGTTAGGATTCTCAACATATGATTTTTGAGGGAATACAATTCAATCCATAACAGATATCTTTGTTTTTTTTTTGAGTTGGAGTCTCACTCAGTCGCCCAGACTGGAGTGCAGTGGCCGCTCTCGGCCACCGCAGCCTCGACCTGCTGGGTGCTGGGCTCCGGCGATCCTTCCGCCTCAGCCTTCCAAGTAGCTGGAACTACAGGCGTGCGCTATCACGCCTGGCTAATTTTTTTTATTTATTGTAGAGATGAGGTCTCGCCAAGTTGCCTAGGTGGGTCTCGAACCCGCGGGCTCAGGCAATCCACTCACCTCAGCCTCCCCAAGCAAGGGATTACAGGCTGAGCCACCGAGCCTGGCTGATATCTTTGTTTTTAAGAAGCAGAATGTCATAGTTATACCCCCAATTCACCTTTGCACCCCATTCTCCTTTGTCATAGGTATCAATGTCCTGAAACTAATGTGAAACATTCCAAGAATGTATAAATGTCTGTCACCATTAATAAAATATTTATTTTAATGCATTAAAATTTACATAAATGGCATCACATTGCATATATGCTTCTTTAATCACCTATTCATCAACAATAGCTTTCCTAGATGTATACATGTTAATATGCACAGAACTAATTTGCTCTCTTTAACTTCAGTATAGCATTCCAGTGTATGAATAAACTACAGCGATCCATTTCCTTACTGATAGAAGTGTTGTTTTACTTTTATCCTATGTGAAACAATACTCTGTGTTTCTATTACCTTTATAAGTGAGGTTTTGTGCGTGGGGGGGTGCGTGCGTGTGTGTGTGTGTGTAGACACTAGGAAATGGTAGTTGGTCACATGGTGACACATCGTTACTGTTATCTGATACTGATACAGGTATTATTCTCCAGTGCATTGGTACCAACTTACATTCCTATCTCAACACATTATATCCTTTCCCCCTATATCCTTGCCAAAATTTAGAGCTATAAGACATTAATCTTTTCCAATCTAATGGATATGACATGGAATATCACGTGTCTTAATTTTTCACTATTCTGATTAATAGTGAAGTTGGATATAAAATCTCTTATGATTATCTGTCATCCAGATTTTCTACCTTGTGAATAGCCTATTTGTATCCTTTTCATTTTTAAGTGATTTTCAAGTTATTTGTTGAAGTTTCTTATATATATTATAAATATTAAGGCATTCTTTCAGGCTTCTTTGTGTTTTCATTCTCTTTACAGCATCTGCATGAAATTTCCTTTGATTAAAAAAATATTAAATGTGGGGAAATTTGTCAATATTTTCCTCTATGATACATTTTTGTCTTTTGTTTATGACATTCTTACCTGGATGTTATAGAGAAAATCTCTTATGCTTTCTTATAAAATTTTAAAAGTTTGCTTTTCATACTTAGGTCTTTAATCTGTTTAGACTGTCTTTTGTGTATGGTGGCAGAAGGAAACTTGTTTTCACTTTTTGCTTATGATTTACTTAATGATTTATTAAATAGCCCATTCTATCTCTCACTTATAACATAGATATCAGAGTAATAGTTACATTTATTCTGACTTGTGATATTCCTACTTGGAAGCTTTGTTTTCGTTTATTTCAACAATCCTGAGCTCCTTGAGTAGGTCATGAGGTTATATAACCTCCAGCTTTCTTTATCAGTACATGGATTTACATTATTGCACTTGAATAAACAAAGTACTTCTTGGGCTAGGAAATTTACTTGAATGTTTACTTGAATGGGGACCTATTTTACTGATTAAATATTTTATTTTCTCAAAGAGGGGTTAGTAGCACTTTGCGTCCACACTTCCACGTAAAACTTAGAATCAACTTACCATATTATATAGAATTCATGCCTACACACAACTCTGTTGGAGTTTTGTTTGAAATTACTTGGAATTGATTGATTAATGGTGAATGTTTTATTTTTCCCATTAAAATTTCAAATTCATAGATATGAGAAATGCATAAATGTGTAGGTTTATATATATATATATATATGTATTTACCTGTTATGGTTTGAATTGTGTCTCTCAAAAAGATATGTTGAGTTCTGACCTCTAGTACCCATGAATGATATTGTATTTGGAAACTGGGTCATTGTAATCCAATTAGGATGAGGTTGTTAGGATGTGATTTTGCCCAGTGTGACTGGTGACCTTACCAGGAGAAGAAAATGCCACATGCAGACAGAGACACACAGGGAGAATGCCATGTGATGACAGAGGCAGAACTTGGAGTGATACAGCTGCAAGCCAAGGAATGCCAAGGATTGATGATCACCACCAGAAACTAGGAAAAGGCAAGGAAGGATTTTCTCCGGAGTTTCAGAGGAAATAAATTTCTGTCATTTTAAGCAGTTAGTGGTACTTATTATGGCAGCCCTAGGAAACTAATACAGTGCCTTTCCAGAAAGTGGTATAATTCTATTTGCTTGCCTTGTATTAAGTTTATTTCTAAGTACTTATTAGAATTTATTTTAGTTGAGAATAAGATTTTTTTAAAATTATATTTTCAGGTTGCTTCCTGACTGTATATAGAAATGCTGTTACTCTTTGTACTTTGAATTTTATTCAGCAACCTTGCCAAACATTTTTCGTTGGCAGATTTTCATAGAATTTTCTTTTGCCAACAAACATATAATTGGCAAATAATTTGTTTCTTTCTTCCCAATTGTTATGTCCTTATTATTTTTCCTTATCTTATTGCATTAATGGGGAATGTTAGTAAAATGCTTATTAGAAACTGTGATGGAAGGCACACCTGTATTGTTCTTCTTTAAAGGGTTCAGTTTTAATATTGCATCATGTTTCATCATAATGTTTGTAGTACTTTTTTGGCAAATACCTCTTTTCTTTTATGGAAGCTACCTTCAGTTTAGGCTACTAATTGTCTATGTAATGCTTGTAGTGGGTGAGATGTTGCACATCCTAAAGGCAGTCTTCTTCTTGCTTTACCTGGTTTCATCCAGCGTTTTCTTCATACTGTATGGGGGGGGCAAAAAACCTGGAATTTATTTATAATAAATTGTGTATTTATTCTTACATGCTTAAGCTTCAGTCACCTTTAAAGTATTCACCGTTGATGCAATACATCTACTGAGGCACTTTTTCCACAGCTCAAAACAGTTTTTGAACTCATCCATTTTGATACCTGTTAGTGCTTTTGCTAAAAACATGGGAGACAAGTGAGAGAGCCTTTAGGGTGCTATGAAAGCACTTGTTTTGGCACCTATTCTAGTGTACTGGCACGAGAGAACCCTTCACAGAGAAAGGGACATGTCCACATATGAGGGAGACACTCCCAAAGAAAAAACTTAGAATTATCTTTTTGAAGGGTGGGCCCCTTGTAGTACAGATGGGTTCTAGGAACCCATAAGAATCAGTGTACTAGCTAGCATTGTTGTTTTTTGCTTCACCTCTTCCACATCTGCAAAATATTTCCCTCTGAGGACACTTTTCATCCAGGGAAACAACCAAAAGAGAAAAAAAGGAAAAAAAAAGTCACTCTGAGTGAAACTGGGTGAATAAGGAGGGTAGGAATGGGGTCATGCTGTTTTTGGTCAAAAACTGCTGATCATTCAGGGCAGTGTGTACACTTATAAATCACCCATCATGTAATGGGCAAACGCTTTGAAAGAATCCCTCGCCCTCTACTCCCCATAAGAAAAAAAATCACTGAAGTTGAATGCAGCCTCTCACAACAATGCTAGCTGATATTTCCTAGAACACTGACCTAGTGGGGGAAGCCTGTACTATAACGGGCCCACCCTTCAAAAGGATAATTCCTGCTTTTTTCTTTGGGGGTGTCTCCCTCATATTTGGACATGCGCCCTCCTCTGTGAAGGGTTCTTTCATGCCTATACACAAGAATAGGTGTTAAAATGAGTGCTTCCATCGCACCCTGTAGTCTCTCTCACTTCACTCACATTGTTAAACTTGTTTTGTTTTGTTTTTTTAGTTGGAGTCTCACTCCATCGCCCACACTGGAGTGCAGTGACACACTCATGGCCACCCCAGCGTTGACTGCTGGGCTCCGGCAATCCTTCCGCCTCAGCCTTCCAAGTAGCCGGAACTACAGGCGTGCAATACCATGTCCAGCTAACTTTTTGATTTACTGTAGAGATGAGGTCTTGCCAAGTTGCCCAGGCTGTTCTCGAACCCATGGGCTCAGGCCATCCTCTCACCTTGGCCTCCCAAAGTGCTGGAATACAGGCTTGAGCCACCACGCCAGGCTTAACTTGCTTGTTTAATTGTTTCTGACTTCATGAGGACAGAGACCTTGTTGTCTGTTTCACTACTTTATCCTCTATGTGTAATCCAGGATCCAGAATATACTAGTTACCTAAAAATTACAGTTGAAAGAAGGAATACACGAACACAACAAAAATAGAGTAAGTTTATAAAATTGAACAAAGCAGAATTAGATGTCAAAACACCAATCTAGACACAGGTTTATGCAGAGTTTATATTAATGAAATTACAGAAATCCAATAAGAGGTATAAAAGATTTGAATGAATGAAGATTTTCTTTCTATATTCTAGATGGAAAAATTTCACCATGGTGGTTTTATTATAACAGTGGAGTGTCAAGCTGTTGGCAAATGACTAGTGCTGAGAAAACAAAGTTAGTTATTTGTGTAAAACTATATGCCAAAATAAATTTCAGATAGTTTAAATATTCATGTGTAGAAAATAAACCAAAAATGTACTAGAAGAAAGTATAGATGACTACACGCTTGGGAGATGCCTTTTTCCACCAAAGACAGACCCATAAAAGACATAATTGAGAGATTGCATAATAATGAAAAAATGTGTCATCTAAACCACTAAAAACATTTTACTAGCACAGGAAAATTGGTAACTCAATAATTGGAAGATATATGATAGAGAAGAAAACCTGATACCTTTAATACATAAGAGACTTTTATAAATCAGTAAGAAATGACAACTAGGACACAGAAAACTTATAAAAATATAATAAACATGCACATAAACATAAATCTTGAAAGATAAATGTCTTAGCTCAAGCTACCATACCATAATATAATGAATTGAGTGGCTTAAACTATAGACACTTATTTTGTCAAAGTTTAGGAGACCAAAAGTCAAAGATCGGTGGTCAGCTTACAGAAAGCCACTTTCTAACTTGTCTTCAGGGACTTCAGGGACTTCAGGGACAGAGAGAGAGAGAGAGAGAGAGATAGAGAGAATATCTTTTCCTCTTCATATCAGGCCACAGTTGTATTTATGATTCCACATTTATGACCTCATTCAACCTGTATGACCTCCTAAAGACCGTGTTTCCAGATACAGTCACATTGTGGATAGGCCTCCAACACATGATTTTGGAGGGGGACACAATTCCGTCCACAGCAATAAGCAAATAGCAAATAAATATAAACATATTTTTGACTCTTTGGGGATAAGTATATTTGAATCTATAATCTTTCTTTTAAGTATTGCTTGATTCTATCCACAAGATTTGTGTCATGTAGGCTTTCAGGTCTAAATAATTCCTGATTTCTCATACAAGTTACTTTTCAATGCAAGGTTCTGTATGTTCATGGGTATTATTATTGTTTTAAATCTTTTGTTTATTGTATAAGTATATAATTCTTCTCTTTGTCACCATGTTGGTTTTGTCTAAAAGTTTACTTCCAAATTTCTATAGATATACATTTTTATTGACAGGTGAAAGACATACTGAGAAAATACAGTTGTTATATATGAGACAAGGGTTTTGCTTATACTGCCAGGAAACTTTTTTTTTTTAACTGATGGGGTTTCTAATCTGTCATTTATCTACCTTTGTAAAAGGGAATTCTGATTTTGGAGGAATGAAGTCATTTTGGTCAACAGCAAAGAAAATTAATAGTATGCATGTTTTAATCAGTCAGATAGTCTAGGTTGTATTGTGATAACCACCAAGCCCCAAGTCTCAGGAGCTGAAAACAATGTAAGTCTATTTCTTGATTATGTAACTGTCATGAGGGGCTGGATCTGTATTATCCCTACTCAATGTGCAAGATTGAGCAAATGGAGGTTAAGAGAGACTCAATCCCTTTCTTCCGCAACTGCCAGGTTGGGGAAATATACTGTGGCCAATCTCCCACTGTCTCTCAAAGCTTCTGCCTAGAAGGCACAAACCTCACTTCTGCTCATGTTTCATTAGCCAAAAGCATCCCATAGTCACATGTCTGACTTTCAAGGGCTAAGAAAGCATATTCCTATCAAGCACCCACAAGGAGAATGGACGATATTTGGTGAATGCCAGTAATAACTACCATAACCTCGATTGTCCTTTCCAAAGCCTATTTTTGCTTATTGTTTGTTAATTTAAAAATATTCCCTTCAGGGCATGCCTGTATTCCCAGCACTTTGGGAGGCCCAGGCAGGTGGATTGCTTGAGTCCAGGAGTTTGAGGCTGCGGTGAGCTGTGATTGTGCCACTGCACTTCAGTCTGGGTGACAGAGTGAGACCTCGATTCAAAAAACAAAACAACATCCCCCCCCAAAAAAACACTTCAGCTGTTTGACTTAATATAAATCTTTCTAGTAATTTTCTTTTAAAAAACTAAACACCAAAACTAAAGTTAGCCAGAGTTAGTATCTATTAATTAACTGATACTCTAGAAGGCATCAGACTTGGCATTATAAATGCTATGAACTGAGTGGCTTAGGAAAGTGAACTTCAGTTGGTACACTGGGCTGCTTTTGAAGAAAGGGTACACACACACAGTTTTCAAGAATAAAGTTTTAATAGGAAAAGAAGCAGAGCATGGCATGAGCCAATATTTAGATCCAAATAATTATTGGTAGCCAGCACGTATCAGGCAGGGAGCCAGGTATTTTTGCATATGCTAGCTAATTCAATTTAATTCTTTCTAAAAACAATTTGAGGTGACACTTATCCATAATTTATATATGCAGAAACTGAGGCTGAGGGAGGCAAAATGACCTGTCCCAAAACCACTTAGCTAGCAAATGACAGCTTTGCTTGAACTATATTATCTGATAATGCAGAGGTAGAAGAGAAGAATGCAATGTGTATGTTTGGGTAACATGTACCATTTGGATTCACAGGACTGGAAGACTCATGAAAGGTGGGAGGAGACTTTGGGTATTGAGGTAAAGAGGTTGGAGCTTATCAGTTAGGCAGTGAAAGAAAGGTTTCTTGAGTCAGGGAGGACATTAATAGAGCTGAGAAACATTGCCTCAGAAACATTGATCTGCTATGGTTGTCTAGGCTGCATAGAAATGAGGCACACTGGAGGCCTCAAGACCAGTTAGAGCAACCCTATAGAAACTCAAATGGACGTTGGGGACTCAGAAGGGGGAGGGAGAAATGGGTGGAGGGATGAAAAATCACCTATCAGGGACAATGTGCACAGGTAGGAGTGATGGGTACACTTAAAGCTGAGACTTCTTTGCCACTACACAATGCAACCATGTAACCAAAAACTATTTATTTGCATGCCTTAAGGCCATTAAAATTTAAAAAAAGCAACTTGGATGGATTTAGAGTCCATAATACTCAGTGATCCATCATGGAAACAAAAATCTGAGTACTCACATGTACTCACTCATAAGTGGAACATTTATCATAATAATATAAGAAAGGGATTGGCAGTAGTAGGACACTGCTGGGGAGATGGGGGGGGGAGAGAGTATAACATCAACAAGTATACCCAATCTCAAACCAGGTGAAGTGGGGTCCAAGGGGAGGCCCAAACTTTACTTGTATGATGACCACTTAGTACTTACCCCTGAATTGTACCCCACATCTTTAAAATAAAAAATTTAAAATAAATAAATAAATAAACTCAGAGAGGGAGCATGGGTGTTGGTTGGAGAAACAGAAAACTATATTCTATCTAGTCTCTAGACATATTGGGAAAGGCTGAATGACGTTGGAGTTCTCCCTGTGTAGGTAGCTCCCACTTTTCCATTGTAGGTTTCTCAAGGATTTGCTCCTAGAAAAAGCCTGGCTCAAAAGTAGAGTAAAAAAATAGGCAACTGTCTAAGTGTGAAATCTACCAAGCTTCTCTCCAAAAAAACCCACCTCCTCCCTATCACTTGTGAGTCTGACATTTTACCAATGGGGCTTCATTCTTTCAAGAGTTTCTTATTAAAGTGTGACTATTTGGGGATCAGAGGCAAAAGGGATGCTGAGAAGTTTCCTTACTAGCAGTGTCCAGGCAAGTGACATACACGTGTGGGGACAATCTTGACGAGCACCATGGAAAATTGGGCACACATGCCCCATCTAAAGGGGCAGCAGCTTCTCAGCTCTGGCTGAAGGGCCCAAACTTCTGGATCTGTTGCCTTTTCAACAAAAGCTTCCTCTCCAGGTTTTTGGGTTTGTTTTCTTTAGAAAAAGTCCCCAATTTTAAACGATCGCAGCCAGTTTAAATTTTGTAACGTCATCGTGCTGGCCACATTCAGCTCTTTGTTTGCCACCTCTGGAGTAGATTTTAGCATCATTTTATCAAAACCTTTCCAGATTCCAGAGCACACCTTTAGTATAACCGGGCACAGAGCAGGTTTGTTGGGATTGCTGAGAGTGCAGATAGAAAAGTTTGGGTGCTAGGCAGGAATTGCAGGGATACCCTGGGCCACATGCCAGGGACCCTAGTGCCTGGGTCTTGAAAGACAGGACTGCACCATGGCAGTGTTTGCTGCATCTCAGGCTTCCTGGCTGAGCACCCTGGGGCTGGGCTCGAAGTGCAAGGAAGGCCAAATAAAACTTGCGTTTCTCCCTGTTCCAGTTGGCCCCTTCTTGTTGACATTACGGTAATGCAGTTGTGTGGTGTTTGAAAAAGCTTCCCTAGTTACACGGAATGATTTACAGGACACCAGACTCTGCATTTCAGAGGTCTCCAGTGTACCATAAAAAATATATTATAAAGGAATAATCTTTATCTGAACTAAAGCTGCAGTGAAGGAAACGCATGTCCAGCTGAGAGCAGCAGTGAGCTTTTGTTCACTCAGGGAAAAGTCCGCGTTCTTCATCTTATTTGATTAACATTTTTTTTCTCTTTGGCACTAGGTATCTCGTTAATATTTAGACATTATATACATTTTCTTTCAACTGGTTTTCCTATTATGTGATCAAACAAAACCGGAGATGCCAGCCACAGCAGCCGGCTCAGAGAAGGCAACCCCGCTAGACTCCCAGCTGTGGCTAGCGGGGTAAATGGGACTCACCAGAGCCAGCTCCAGGTGGAGTCTGCCCCAGCTGCGTGCAGGGCCAGCCCCTGTTCCCGAAAGCCGAGTCTCTGGAGTGCCTCGGTTGACGCTCTGACTCTTCCTTCCTTCCAGCCTCCCATTTCCCTCACTTCCCTGAGGGAAAGGCAACCGGCGGCAGAGTCTTGTTTTGCATTTTCTGAAGTCTTCTGATGTTTACCATGCCCTCCCCCGCCCCCCGCCCCAAGACAGGGGGGTGAGGGGTGGAAATCTCTCAGCAAAGGGAAAGACTTAAAAATTACTGAGGGAAGCAGACACCCTGCAACCCGGCTTATCTCTGCTTATCGGGTGTTTAGAGCGATGAGGGTCCCATTCTATTTCAGTCCAAGGGAGATTTGAACTCCTTGAGTGGCAATGCTCCCCCGAGGCCACAGGTGTGTGCACCTGTGGTTAAAGGAGTTGGGGGCGGGGGGGGAGGGCAGAAATTGCAGGCGCCCGTGATGGGGCAGAGGGAAAAGCTCTGGGGCTGGGAATCCCGGGGGTTGTGTCAAAGCTCCACCCATCGGGATCTTCTAGATAAGATGGGGAGGCTGAAAAGATGGAAGTTGGGATGGGAACGCTGTTGTGAAGGAATCACCCCAGGACCAAAGGCAGGACGAGATGCCGGGTGAGAGAAGGGAGGGCCAGGGATGGGCTGAGTCGGAGTCCCAGGGAAAAAGCAGGAGCCCGAGCTCGCCACCCGCTGTCCCCCAGCTCCCCGGTGCGCGGCACCGGCGACTGGCGTTAGGCTCTATGCCCCTAAAAGTATTGGGGGTGAGAGACGGAGATACCGCGTCCCGAGCTCCCAAGGGAGGGGAGTAGGCGAGGTAGGGTGGGGAACACCCCAAGTGCGTGTCTGTAGGGTGGCGGGAAGGGGGCACGATCTCCGCTCTCCCCGGGGCCCCAGCCCTAGCGCACGCCTCCGCTCCCGCGCCCCCCTTGGCAGGCGCGCGCGAGGCGCACCCCCCTTCCCTCGGCGGCGCCGGGCGCGCGCCCGGCCCCCTCCTCCTCCCCTCCGCGCCTCTCCTCTCTCCCGGCAGAAAGTTAGCAGCGGGGAAGGAACTCGGGGCTGCAACAGCGCGCGGCGGCGGCGGCAGAGGCTGAAGCAGGAGCCGCGGCGGAGCCGGAGAAGCGGGGGCGCTGCAGACGGAGCAGGTGCAGCCGGCGGGTCCGCGCGCCCCCCTCGGTCCCCTTGCCAGAGGCTGAGGGGGGGCGGTGGGGGGCCACCCGGACTCCGCAGGCAGAGTGGGGAGGGGGGCCATGCGGCCGGGCTCCCTCCTGGCGCAGCGGGACAGCGGCCAGGGCCGGGGGCGCAGCGGCGTCGCTTCATGCAGCCGGGGCGGCTGGGCGGCGGCGGCGGCGGCGGGGGTGGCGGCTGAAACCATGTCCGGGCAGCGCCGGGGGCTGCCGCCGCCGCCGCCGCCGCCGCGAGCCGGGAGCCGCGATGGCCCGGTGGCCCGCACCTCCTCCGCCTCCGCCTCCGCCTCCACCTCTCGCCGCGCCGCCGCCGCCCGGCGCCTCTGCTAAGGGGCCGCCGGCGCGCACGCTGCTTTTTATGTGCACCTTGTCCCTGTCTGTCACCTACCTGTGCTACAGCCTCCTGGGCGGCTCGGGCTCCCTGCAATTCCCCCTGGCGCTGCAGGAACCGCCGGGCGCCGCCGCGGAGCCCCCGCCGAGCCCGCCGCCACCCTCTCTGCTGCCTCCCCCCGTGCGCCTCGGCGCCCCCTCGCAGCCGCCCGCGCCGCCGCCGCTGGACAACGCGAGCCGCGGGGAGCCGGCCGAGCCCCCCGAGCAGCCCGCCACCCCCGGGGCCGACGGCTGGGGGCTGGCGAGCGGCGGCGGAGGCGCCCGGGACGCCTGGCTCCGGACCCCGCTGGCCCCCAGCGAGATGATCACGGCGCAGAGCGCGCTGCTGGAGAGGGAAGCGCAGGAGTCCAGCACCACCGACGAGGAGCTCGCAGGCCGGAGGGCGGCCAACGGGAGCAGCGAGAGGGGCGGCGCCGTCAGCACCCCGGACTATGGGGAGAAGAAGCTGCCCCAGGCGCTTATCATCGGGGTCAAGAAAGGAGGGACCCGCGCGCTGCTGGAGGCGATCCGAGTGCACCCGGACGTGAGGGCGGTGGGCGTAGAGCCGCACTTCTTCGACAGGAACTACGAGAAGGGGCTGGAGTGGTACAGGTAGGACCCGGGGCTCGGCGGGATGGGGGCGACTCGGAGGGGACGCCGCGGCTTTCCACGCCCTGCGAAATCCAGGTACCGTCCCGAGAGCCCCGAGCCCCCGCGA
The DNA here is from genome assembly GCA_963574415.1 of Tarsius wallacei. NCBI lineage: Eukaryota > Metazoa > Chordata > Mammalia > Primates > Tarsiidae > Tarsius > Tarsius wallacei. Next base: position 14,330 of record CAUYQG010043346.1, on the reverse strand, counting down.
GGGCTCCCCGCGTGGGCTCCGGGCTCCGGGAACCCTGGCGGCGTTGCCCAAGGGGAGCGGCTGAGAGGACTCCAGCTAAACATCACTTTATTTCAGGGCGAGGGGAGGGAGGAGGTGTCGTCCTGCCCAGTCTCAGGCTCCTCATCCACGGAGAGGCTTTCTGAGTCTGCCAGCCCCAAGCCTGGGGATCCCCAGCCCTCCGTGCCCTAGCCCAGGTGTGTCCTAGCCCAGGCTCTGGCGGGGCTCTGCGACTGTGTGTTGAGGACGCCGCGGAACGACAGGACAGCTAAATTGACTAAGGGGCTTTGAGATCCCTCGAATCTCTCAAAATCACCCTCCAACGTATTTGCGTGGCTGGAATCCAACTTTAGGATGCTAAGGTCAGAGCAAAATGAATAGGGGGACCGTTAAAGAGACAGACGGTGCTGGCGTTTCGGCGTTCTAGTGAAGACGGGAGGCTTCCCACCTCCGTAACTTTCTGTCCCCATTGGCTGAATGAACGCTGAGTTGATTTTGCATCGGGAGCCTCCGTGTCCACCTGACCGTTGGTGCCCTGAGAGTTGTTATGCCCTGCACAGCGCGCCCTTTCTAATCTGCGCCTCCTTCGCAAAAGACTGGAGCTTGTGTCTCGGATAAGTTCATCTCCTTCCTTTTCCACCGTCTGCCGGTGGTGAGGAAAAGGGAGAAGCGAGGACTAGAAAGTTAGGGAGAGGTAAAGTAAATGAGTAATGCAGCCTTCTTGCCAGCCATCACATTTAAAGCAACACTGGTGCAGATGCCCAAAGTGCAAGGCTCCTTCGCTTGTTCTTTCCCTCTTGGATGGCTGGCCCATATCCATTGCACTTCAGTAATTAATTGCAATTGTCAAACAGAAACACAGCCTTTGTCAGCTAAAGTGATGTTATCGTCTCCACAGAGTCAATAGGTAAAATAAGGATTGTTGCCTGACAGGTCGCCTTCCTGTTGAAAAGATGTGCTTTCTAGGTTTAAATTACAGCCTGGGAAAGTTTTAGAAATAACTTCACTTCAGAAATATATAATAAATGTGTGTATTGTGATTGATTTCTTCCACTTTAAAAAATGTGCTTTGTGCTTTAAAAGCTTGAGAGAAGTACACTTAGGCATAAACATTCCAGCACATTACACTGAAACAGCAAATGTGTCTGTTAATGTCTTGTCTGTTTCAACAGACAGAACTAATTGCAGTATTTTAGGAGGCTTCAAACAGCCCCTTCCTATCAAAACATAAAACAGCAAATGCCTAATTTAACTGGAAAATCAGTATTTATAACATCACAAGCCATGGCTTCCAGTTCGTGATTATAATTAAAAAGGTGTTAGGATGATTAGTGCAACCACAGCAAAATAAAGAAGGAGTATGACGTCTGGGAAGGTTTCGGTTGTTTAGTTGTTGGTTGTAGGGATGTTCTGGATTCTTCTGTGGGGTAGCTTTGGCCCTATGAGGGTAATTGTGGGGTTTTTCTCTAATTCTAATTTTAAAACTGTGTATCTTGTGAGAAGTGTCAGATGCCCTTTAAGGGAAGCATAAAGATAAAATCTTTTCAGCATGTGTTTGGGTTGCTTTGTGGCAGCTGGAAGTAGAGAAGGGGTTGTTTTATTCAGAGGACTCAACATAAAGTTAATGAAGGGTAAGTGGTGGAATGTGTACAAGGAAGTCCCCTCCTAGGGTCTGGGGAATTTTCTGAAGGAAAGGATAGAAGATGCCAGATTTTCCTAGGTTCTTTTATACTGGTGCTAGGAAAGAAGGTATATAAACTACCTTGCTCGACATGGCTAGCGAAGATAATACTCCAGCGCTGTGGTTCTCCCAGTCTTCTGCTCCCAATCAATGCCTGTGGTGCTTGGGGCACAGTATTTGGTAGTCAGCCATAGAACTGTTAAACTGAAGCAGTGTGGATAGAACAAGGCTCCCGTGGTTCTCACTTAAGAGAACCATGTGATGTTTCTGTGTCCTTGATCCCTGCCCCAGCATCTTGTCCAGTGGTGCAGATTGGAAGTACTGAATGAGAAACTCTCTTAAGAACAAGCTTCCTGCCAATATGAGCCATCTAGCATAGAGAGGAAATCGTTAGCCACCCACTCTTGGCTGCTAAGACTCCTAGAAACCCCTTGGACACGCAGGAGCTGAGGGTGCTGACACTGCCCTGTACATCTCTCCAGCCTTATCACAGTCATGCTTTAAGATATTTGTGAGATTTTCATTAGTTCCATCTCTTCAGATCCCCCCTCTTTCTCTGTCTTCCATGTAGGAAGAGGGAATGACATTCTCACTATATTATAGATAAGGAAACAGTGGCATTGGTTCAAACCAGTAACAGAATCCCTTCCTCTTGGTTTCCCTGTGCAACTCTGAATCTTTCAAATGGTGGCATCTGTGCTTAAATAGCATTCCAATACTGGGAATGCTGTCTGGAATTTATTTGCCTGATTAGCGATCTACAGGTTAATTAAAGGTTTGATTTGTTCCCCTATGTATTTATTATTATTTTTTAAGTGTGCTTCAAGTAGCCTACTAATTCCGCAAGTGTTTCCAGTTTTTGTGTTTTTAGCAAGAGGGAGAGTCAAGAAGAAATTGGGGCTGCTCCCAGCACAGCTGGCTTGGGGTTTCCTCATGTTCAACTAAGCAGCCCTAGCAGTATTGCCTCCCTGGGTGTCACTCCAGTTATCTCTAAATCCGGGTTTTGGTTTACTCCTATGCTGTTGATCTGATGTGATGTAAAAACACATCTGAGCTTAGAGCATGTGCATCAGATTTTCAGGGCAAGGGTAGACTAATGGATGAGGATGTGTGTGTGAAAATCTACAGAGAAGCAAGCCTCCCTTGATGGATTGACACAGGCCAGTGATTAATAAAGCAGGTGAGATTAAACTCTCCACTCCTTTCTCCTCCCTCCCCACAAAAGGGCAAAGCCACAATGCACCTTTCAGTGTGAGCTGATACAAGCTGTCTAGGCAGAGACTTTAAACTCTTCTAAGGGATGGGACCTCAGGCCAGGCCAACTGGCTGCCACTGCAGAACTCATCAAAGTGACAGAGATGACTTGAGCTGTTTTCTCCCTCGTGGTTTAGACTGTATAGTAACTGTGACCACTTTTCATGGGAATTCATTTGGCTTCAGGGTGATGGGAAGCGATCCTCCATGGTTTTAAGTTGTCTGCATTGTCAACAGTTAATACACACGTCCCATTGGCTAGGGGAAAGTTGCTCAGGAAAATGCTCTCAAAACTCAAGCTTATGCTGCCCAGGGGAAGGCAGTGAGTGGCCGGCAGCATTATTTGCACATGGTGTCTGGAGAGAGAATGGAGGAGTACTGAATGCACTGGTGTTTATTGAATGCCAGCCATTGCGGTGGTTGGCACTATAATTGCAGACCTGTTATAATCCCATTCGAGTGTCCTGAGGATTCTGTGAGTTAAATAGCAGCAATTCCATTTTGCAGGTGGTACCCAGAGCGTGAATGACTGGCTCAAGGTCTCTTGGTCAGTGCCTGAACTGAGATTTGAACTCGCTGTACAATTTCAAAGTGCTGGTTCCTTTCCCTACAAAGCACTGCCACACATATAGTACAAGAAAGGTCATAGCCTCTGTTAATTCGTTCGCTCAACAGATATTTAATAAATATTTATGTGTGCCCAGTACTGTATGAGGACCTGGGGATAAAGTGGTGAGTAAGACAGGTGATGTATCTGTTCTTTTGGAACTGACATTTTAGTAGGAGTGTAGGGAAGACAGCAAACAAACAAGCCAAATAATGTGCGGTAAAAATTCTGGTGGTGAGAAAAGCTACAAAGGAAAAGAAAGGAATCGATGGCCCGGAGCTCCTTTATCCAGTATGGTAGCTACTGTCTGCATGTGGCTGTTGATTATGTGAAATGTCTGAGCTGAAATGGGCTGTAAGTATAAAACGCACAGAATGCTAAGTTGCTCGTTAATAAGTTCATATTGGCTACATGTTGAAATTGTAACGTTCATGTTAAGTTAAATAAAATATATTATTAAAATTAATTTTACTTCTTTTTTACCTTTTCAGTGTGGCTTCCAGATATGTTACAATTATACTTGTGACTCACATTGTATTTCTGTTGGGCAGTGCGTGTGTACTGTAGTGTTTTTTAAACTTTGGCTGTGCATGAATCACTGGGAATTTTGTTAGCATGCAGATTCTGATTCAGCTCGGCTGAGGAGGGGCCTGAGAACCTGCATTTCTAAAGAACTCCCGGCTGCTGCTGCTGCTGATCTCTGGACCTCACTTTGAGCAGTGAGGGGCCTAGAGAGTAATTGGGGTTGTGAGTGTGTTATTTTAAACAGGTGTTTAGGGAGAGTCTCTCTGTGTAGATGACATAAATGAAGTAACAGAGTAAGACACTCCCATGTGAAGATCTGGGTAGAGAGGTTTCCAAATAGCAGGAACAGCAAGTACAAAGGCCCTGAGGTGAAAACAAACTTGGTGGCTTTTCTTTCATGATTCTAAAAGCACTGTATTTATTCCTGGACAAAACTGGGTTCAAAACCTGGCTTTGAAACTTATGTGTTGGATGATTTTGGTTGAATAGCTTATGGAACACCTCTCAGCTGCGGTTGTTAATCTGAGAGTAATTCTTTCCTTGTAGTATTGTTGGGAGGAATAAAGGAAAGAATAAAAGTGAATGTATTTTTCTAAACAAAATGAAGGTCCTAGAGCAGAAATCCACAGGGAATTGACTACTGGGTTTTTCCATTTGCAAATCATTTGGTCTTGTATGCTTTCCTTTCCATCATGGCTGTCATAATATTGACTGAAGAGTCTCTTATTTGGGATGGTTTGGGAAAAGCCGAATATCGATTGACTTTGCTGCCTGCATCTTCTTACCCGTTAAGCCAAAGGTCACGAATTCAGATGACTTCAGGACTCAGGTGGGTCTTTTAAATGAGTGAGGTAGATTAGGTAGGTAGAAGCCAAAGTACCCTCACTCTGGCTGAAGGGGCAGCCATTGCTCCGTTCCAGCTACTCTTTTCCACGTGCGAACGTGGTATCAGGTTATGAGATCTTCCACTTCGTAAGGGACACTGGAAATCCAGGTTTTGATGTGCAATCTTTTGACTTTTAATGTTGACAACAGATTTGAGTTTCTTAAAAGCCCTGTGTGGGCCAACACTGTGGGACAAACAAAATTCATCTGTGGGCCTGGATAGAGCCAGCTGGCTACGAGTTTGTGACCCCTGGTTTAAACTCATTTCAGAAAGCAACTGGCATGACTATACACTTTGCAGTGGCCAGAATTGTGGCTTACATGTGTTATTTTAGCTGAGTTTTTTTTCTCTTTCCAGATTTTGCAATAGGATGGGGTAAACAGCTCCCAGATATATTATGAAAACAGCACAAGCTTTATATAAACAGGAACATTAAGGCGGAAAAAAGAAAATTCACAAATAAATTTCCCTTTTGTTCTCAATTACATTCTCTTGAAGCTGGGAAAATTCTCAATTTTTACTCATTCATCAGGAGTGTTCGTATGTGATCTATATAGATAACTTGCACTTATAAAATGGATTCTGGTCAGGTGGATTAAGATCTAAGAGTTAGAAAAATTGGATTGGCTTTGCCACAGACTAGTTCTATTGAACACCCTGTTTCTTTTATTAATCTCTGTTTCGTAGGCGATGAGGCTATATTATCTTCATAGGGTGCATTCACTCCTTAAAACACTTTGGTTCGGCCGGAGTTGGTGGCTCAGCCTGTAATCCCAGTGCTTTGGGAGGCCGAGGTGAGTGGATTGCCTGAGCCCGCGGGTTCGAGACCTACCTGGGCAACTTGGCGAGACCTCATCTCTACAACAAATCAAAAATTAGCCGGGCGTGGTAGCGTATGCCTGTAGTTCCAGCTACTTGGAAGGCTGAGGGGGAAGGATCGTCAGATCCCAGCAGGTCGAGGCTGTGGTGGCCGGCAGCGTGCCACTGCACTCTAGTCTGAGCAACGGAGTGAGACTCCAACTCAAAAAAAAAAAAAACAAAAAAATACTTTGGTTCTAGAGCACATTTCTGAATTAGACCCTTCAGTAAGAGGGAGCTGGTAGAATGGAAGAAACATAGTTTGGAGCATGTTTTGTATTTCTGAGCCAGAATCTGTTGGACACATTACTATCACCAAGCCTCAATTTTCCATCTACAGAATGGACTCAATATTACCCACTGCCAGAGGATTACATGGAGATAAAATGAAATGACATTTAAAAAGCCTTATACAAAGTTTGTGACAGTAAATTTCTTTCTCTCTTCTTCTTTCTGGTCTTTTTCTCCTATTTTTCCTTTCTCTCTCGCTTTTCTCCTTCATTTTCCTTCAATGCTTTCCTTGTATTTTGCCCATCAGTAAGTAGGCCCATCAGTATGGAAGGCCCTGAAGAGAAAGCCGTAATGTGTTTTTTCATTTGAATTTAGTCTTTCATTTCAAGATTATGTCTGAATGAGGGATTTTAAACCCTGAAGCAGCTCCTAAGTAGCTCTCTAGAGAATAATCAAACCAGATTCCAGAATTTGGTCTATTGTAACTTGAGCTGAAGGAGAAGAGTCTGATTTCACAAGGTAACTGCAACCAGAATTCTCCACAAATGGATTAGGATAGGGAGGTGGACAGGCTCTCTGGGCCACATGCTGACATTCTCCAGTGGGAACTGATGCCACTTGCTCTGGGTAAGTCCAGAGGCGCTTAGGATGCCAGGAGCATGCTTGCCTTGAGTGTTTCTGCAGAACTGAAAGCGTTTGGGAATGCAGAATTGCTCACAAAGACCCTGTGAAACTCCCAGTCTTGAGATCTGCCTGCTTTCACCGGTGTTCTCCAGCAATCCTAGCATGATTTATTTATTTTATTTTTTATTTTTGTAAATTGCACCAGGCATTTTTACTTTTAAATCGAGTCTGGAAAGAGGCCTCGAGACTTTAGATGAATGAAAGATTGCTAGAGCTGTATGTTAGAAAGTTTTAAAGGTTTTGGTTTTGCATAATGGATGATGTCTCTGGAAGTGATTGAACCACCGCCCTGTTAAAGTAATCTCTTGATTCCATTGGTTTCTGTGGTTTAACAAGCTCCTCTATAACTGTCTTGGGAATTTCATTCTGAAATTATAATTCACTAAGGGAGCTTTTCAGCCCATCTTGCCATTAATTAAAAGCAGGCGGTTGATTCTTTTTTTTTTTTTAACACTCACTAGTTAGGATTGCCTTATTTTAAACAATTTTTTTTTCAACCCTTATTTAAGAATATACAAGGGAACAAAGTAACATATGAATTTGGCAATATTTTTTCAGTTGTCAATGATAGAAATTGGACTTAAACTATTTTAATTTATTGCTTTAGGTGATTGAGAAGTCTAGGGATAACTGACTTCAGGAGAAACTGGATCCATGAGCTCAAAGAATGTCACTTGGGTTCTTTTTCTTTCCATTCATTGCCATGTATGTCTCTTCCTGGTTTCTTTCTCAGGTAGACTGTCTCACCACATTTTAGGAAAGATAGTAAGAAGCAATTCTAGGCAAACATTTTATATTCATCAATCTTTATTTTATTTTTGTTATTTATTTTTACTGATATGGGGTCTTACGATATTGTTCAGGCTGGTCTTGAGATCCTGGGCTCAAGTAATCCTCTTGCCTCAGCCTCCCAAATGCTGGGATTACAAGTGTGAGCCACTGTACCTGGCCATTGTTGATTTTTCTTAAGAGGTTCTGTAGAAAATTCCTGGAGATGTTTTTGGCCCAGGTTGGGTTATGTGCCCATCCCTAAGGCCATAATTATATGGGATCATCAGGCCTGGGAGCTAGAGCCACCCTTTGACCTGGGGTTGTAGTGGAGAAGTAGAGAAGCAGGGTGAGCCCCATTGGAACCACAGGGAATAGCGTTCCCACAGAGAAAGAGGGAATTCAAGTGTTCTATTGCTAGAAAAGTTGGGGACAGTTAAACTTGATGTCCATTAAACATATAATGTCCCCTCTCTGGAACAGGCACACGAGCTTTCTAATCTAGCATTTTATTTATTTATTTGTTTGTTTGTTTGTTTATTGAGTTGGAGTCTCATTCCCCCACCCAGGCTGCAGTGCAGTGGCACACATGCTCACGGCCATCGCTGGAACTATGGACGCGCACTACCACGCCTGGCTATTTTTTATTTTATTGTAGAGACGAAGTCTCGCCAAGTTGCCCAGGCTGGTCTCAAACCTGTGGGCTCAGGCATTCCACTCACCTCGGCCTCCCAAAGTGCTGGGATTACAGGCTGAGCCACTGAGCCCAGTCTAATCTAGTATTTTAACTGGAAAGAAATACAAAAGATTGGTTTGAGGAGGTTCATTGCACTTGTTATTTATTCATTCACTCATTTATTTATTAGACATGCAGTGTTTATTATGTGCTGTGTGCTGGGCTCAGACATGAACCAATCATGAGCAGTGATCTGAAAGAGCTCATAGAATGGAGAAAGGGATAGATAAATGATTACATGGCAGGGTTATATAATTCTTGACAAAATGGGATTTAGTCCAAGAATGGAAGGATAGTTCAATCTTGGAAAATTTAATAATGTAATTTACTGTTCATATATATAGGTAAATGAGAAAAATCTGTGATTTATTTATGGATGCTAAAAAGATTTCTGATAAAAATAAATATCTATTCTTGATTTTTAGAATAACCTGCTATTAAAATAAAATCATATCCAAAACCACATCATCTTTAGTGGTTCAACATAAGAGTTATTCTCATTAAATCCAGAACAAGATCAGAATGCTTAATAGTAATGTCATTACTATTATTTATCATTGTTCAGGAATTATTAGATAATACAATTTGATGAGAAAAAGAAGAAAGGGAGATACAAAATTATCAGTATTTGCAAGTAATTTAAACTCTTTTTGGAAACCAATTCCCCCATGAATTTATTGGAAACAATAACTGAATTCATTAAGGTGGATGATAAGAAAATGATTATGCAAAATTTATAGTTTTCTATATGCCTATGCCAACCATTATACAAATATAGTGGGAAAAATATTGTAGGTATAAGACTGATCAGAGAGACAAAATGACTAGGAATAAATATAGCTCAAATTTGAAGGGACTTGTGTAAACAAAATATCAGCATTATACTAAGAGGCACCAAAGAAGACAGTAATAAATGGAAAGAGACACCCTTCTCCAGGGTAGTGTCTTTTCCTTTTTTCTTTCCTCCTCCCCTCACATCATTTTTGTTTGTTCCTTTAATTTTTTACTGCCTAAATTGAGATCAGTTGTGTTTGAAAGTGATTTGAAAATATTGTTTATATAAACACAGCCATTGTTGTACTTCATATATAGGATTTCCTTACTTTCCACATTTTATTTGACACAGGAAAAGATGGCAAGACAACTGTTACTGCTCAGATTCATAAACAGTGTTATAATTCCTTACAGGGGGACGGACTGCCTTATGTCCTAAATTTAGAGGTGATAGGATCATTATCGAGGAGTGGATGAAGAGCGGAACTGGTGCACGTTAGAATAAGTGGATGTACTCGTGTTGCTCCAAAGCAAAAACAAAAATCAGGGACAAGCGCTGGTTATTTTGGGATGGGACAAGGAGATGAAAATTTGGATCTGAAAGAATCACAGTGGCTACGGTAGTAAGCAGCCGCGGCGATGGACGCGTATTGTACTCAACATGTGACAGGCTCTGTTCTGAGTGTTGAATTCATTCAGGCTTCCCAGGCACCTCATGAGGTCAGTGCTGTTATTGCCTATGCTTGACAGGTGAGGGAACTGAGGCATAGAGAGGTTCAGGAACTTGCTCAAAATGTGAAGCTGGGATTCAAACTCAGGTGTGTGGTCTCAAACCCACAACTCTTCCTTTTATTTGTCTTAAAGCTCTTTTCTGCTGAAAGTGTTGTCTTCTGGCATCGTTGAGAGTAATAATAAGTATTAATAATAATAATAAATAATAAGTATTTTGATTTTCAATTTGCAGATGGACTGGCCTATCCACAGGACAGGCTCACTTAGAAATCTTGCCCTAACAACAGACTGTTTCTTTTTGGGAACTACACCAAGCACATTCCCACTCCTTTTTATTCTCTGTTCCCTCCTCCTGCAATACTCTGTCCGGTGATCCCTAAACTATTGGTGTATCCTTATGTGTCCTTTAGGTGTTAGCTCAAATTTTGGCTCCTTAAAAAGAACTTTCCTGACTACCTAATTTAAAGACTTTCTTCCACTTCTGATCTTGTAGCACTTTTATTTTCTTTGGTGTAGATATTACTCCCCAAAGTCATCCTAATTACTTATCTTCCCCTCACTAGAAAGTAAACTACATGGGAGCAGCAATCTTGTCCATCTTATTCCTTGCCAGTATCCACAACAATGCTTGGTACATGGTAGGTGCTCAATATATGAGGGATTATGAATCACTGAATTAGTGAACAAAAGAAGAACTTTCTATGTACAATACTCCAAGCTTTTGAAAAGAGAGAACACTCACATTTCTTGGGGACTCTGACTAAGAATTGTTCTAAGCTCTTTCACATACTATTTTTGTGAGACTATTTTGGGTACAAGAGAAAGAAACCCACTTAAACAAGCTCTGTGGGCTAGACAGTCTCCCCCAACAGGTTCCTACAGCACACAACATTATCTCATTTATTCCTTACAGTAGCCTCATGAAGTAGATACTTTCTTACCCCTGTTTTACAGATAAAGAGATTAAGACTTTGGAAGGAAAAGTGACATTCCTACAGTCACATAGCAGAATGTCATGAGCTGAGTGTCTTTCTTTTTCCCTTAAAAAAATTTTTTTAGAGACAAGGTCTCACTCTGTCTCTGAGGCTGGAGTGCAGTGGTGTAATCATAGTTCACTGCAGCCTCAAACTCCTGGGCTCAAGTGATCCTTCTACCTCAGCCTCCTGAGTAGCTAAAATTATAAGTGCATGCCACCACACCTGGCTAACTTTAGATTTTTTTTTTTTCTGTAGAGAAAGGGTCTCATTATGTTGCCCAAGCTTGCCTCAAGCAATCCCCAGCCCCCTCCCAAAGTGCTGTGATTAGAAGTGTAAGCCACCACTGCCTGTCCTTGGGTGTCTTTCTAGCTTTCTTGGCCTCTGTTGCTATAGCAGTAAAAGTTTTAGGAGAAGAGCATGAATTATTCCTGATAGACTGTTATGCTTCATAAGTAGTTGGATTATGTTTTTCTGAATGTATTGTCAAAATTGCATAATTGCCACTTAATAATAAGACCATGATACAGAGGTGCTGTGTTTGATTTGCATTACTCACTTGTAGGTATAGGTACACCTTTCCTAATACCTCTAGATTAAAACTTCTGCAAGGGATTAGATATTTGGGAGCCCCTGGAGATGAGGACATAATTTGAGTCAAACCGCCTAGGCACCTCTGTCATAGGGTGTTTGATTGCTCGGAGATATGTGGTATCTTAAAAAGGAAGCTGAGCCTGGAATGAGAAGTTAAGGATTTGAGTCTGAGTTCTGCACTTAGCTTGCTTTCTGTAATTAGCCTTTGAGCCTTTGTTTTCTCATCTCTAAAATGGGAATGACAACCTCTAATACCTGCCCAGCGATTTTGCAAGGGTAGAATAATGATGATGTGCTGGGAACTGCTTTGCCTGCATATGTTAGTTGTTGTTAATCCATGCACGTTTTCATGAATCCCCCCAGGTAATTGGTTTTCTGGAATGTTGCACTCCAGGGAGTATCTGAAATACAGGATGAGCACTCTTATCATAAAGTTAGATTAAGAGGTTTAATTTACAGAAACTATTATATGGAATAGATATTAAATGTTCTTGGGGAAGGCTGCATAAAGATCTTGAGAATTCCTGGAAAAGTTCAGTCTACATAACTCTTTCACCTGCTGCATGATCATTGATGAATTTTTTTTATAGTGAAATGACATAAAAAGCTATGGTGTACACTTGTTTCTTAGGACTGTCTTGCAGTTGGTGAGTTTTGGAAGTGACCAGAAGATTCTCTCATTTTGCTATCAGCTGACCTATCATCTCTTTTTTCTGCACACCCTAGCTATGTTTTCCAAGTCAGTGTATCAAATGTCCACGTTTTGGTTACCTGTCAAATCTGCTTTCTAATGCTCTGTGGTAGGTAGAAAAATGGCCTCTCTGAAATGCCCGCATCCTAATCCCTGGAACCTGTGACTATGCCAGATTATGTGGCAAATGAAAATTAGATTGCAGATGGCATTCAGATTGCTAAGCAGCTGACTCTAAAATGGGAGATTGCCCTGGATTATTTGAATGGGCCCGATGTAATCAGAAGGAGTCCTACACAGTGGATCTCCCCACATCTATGATTTTACTTTCTGAGGTTTCAGTTACCTGTGGTCAACTGTGGCCTGAAAATATTAAATGGAAATTTCAGAAATGAGCGATTTGTAAGTTTTAAATTGCCCACCTTTCTGAGTAGTGTGTTGAAATCTCATACCATCCGGCACGGTGCCACTCCGAGCAGGAATTGTCCCTTCATCTAGTATAAACTCCCAGCAGATGATGCCTACCTGTTGGGTGGGCTTCTTGGTCATGAGGTCGACTGCTGCAGTGCACAGTGCTTGCATTCAGGTCACCCTTATTTTACTTTTATAATGGTCCCAAGGTGCAAGAGGAATGACACTGGCAATTTGGATATGCCAAGGAGAAGCCATAAAGCACTTTCTTTAAGTGAAAAGCCGAACGTTGGCAACTTAATAAGACCTGAGTACAGTACAATAGGAGATTTAGAGAGAGAGAGGGACTACATTCACATAAATTTTATTACAGCATATTGTTAGTGTTCTATCTTAGTGTCAGTTATTGTTGTTAATCTCTTACTGTGCCCAATTTATAAATTAAACTTTATCATATGAAAAAGATAGTATACATAGGGCTCAGTACTATCCGCGGATTCAGACATCCACTGGGGGTCTTGGAACACATAAGGGGGGACTACTGTAAGCAAGAGGGAGGCAGGGAGAGACAAAACCGGAAGGATGGTAGTGTGAGAAGGACTCAATCCACAGTTGCTGGCTTTGAAGATATAGAGGAAGGGGCCAATGTGGGCAGCTTCTAGAAACTAGGGTAAAGGCAAGGCTCTGATCCCTGCCCACCTCTTTCACTATATCCGTTTGCCCCCTTTTCTTTGCTCCCTACTTGAGCTGCACTAACCTTCTTGCTGTACCTGAGAAGTCAAACATGGTCCTGCCGCAGGGCCTTTGAACTTGTTGCTTCCTCCATTTGTAATGTCTTATTAGATAATTGTATGGCTTGCATCCAATCTTCTTCAGGTCTCTGCTCAGCCATCTTATCCTCAGTGTGGTCTCTTCTTTACCACCCGTACTTGTCTGCTAGAGGTAAGAGTACCACTCATTGGAAAATGTTGTTGTATAGAGTGTTGCTGTTGATATAAGCCTACATTCCATAGTTACTTCACCCCCTGACCCAGGTTTCTGGTGTCTTAATTTTCTGGTTCTTAACTCTCTTATTCTGGAGAGAGGATCAAGTACTGATCTGGTACCACAAAATTACTGTAATGGGACTGGGTCAAAATTTCAAAGATCTTTATGTAACGCTCAGCTATCCCTGTTATTTAAGTACACTGCCACCAGGTGGTGGTTTTGTGACACTGGTTGAGTCCACAGTCAGGCATGAGACATGAATGGCTCCTTGCTCTTTCCATCCTGGATTAACTTTGCATATTTTGTTCCCATATCATAAAATAAGAGACTTTAGAAGAAGTTCACTTGCAACAAACAATAAACAGTCATCAAAACAGATGTTTAGAACCACGTTTAAAACAAATGGGAATACGGTTGTTGGTAGTTTTTTTCCTCGACCCCCTTCTGAGCCAATTTCTTAATTTGTGTTCGGGTACAGAAATAATATTGGCAAATATAATTTTTCTTTCCTTCTTAGAACTCCTGTGACTATCGGAAAATGGACAATGTCATTTAATATTAAAAATATTATTATAGCACATATGCCAGATATTAAATGGGTACACTACCTACCCATTTGGAATCTGAAAATTGCATGGTGGTATCAACCAACAAACACCGTGCCTTTTCCAGAGCCACTGTTTTTCTTATTAAGAACAAAACAGTGAGTTTGTTCTGTACTTATTAGTTCTCACTTATGTATCTCTGTGCTGAAAGTCTTTTTTTTTTTTTTTTTTTTTTTTTTGGTTCATGTTCGGTTCAAGTTTTACCTGGAGTTTCTGTGTGTTATAACCAGAAGAATCCTAGCCAATAAAATTCTGCAATTGAAATGAAGTTTCAAACCACTAGAAATGATTTTGTTTAAAGGTTATTCTAACAT
>CAUYQG010043345.1:0-15702 GCA_963574415.1 Tarsius wallacei | reverse complement strand
CATAAAGAAAGACAAATATATGGACTTTGCAGCAACTTGGATGGATTTGGAGTCGATCATACTCAGTGATTTATCACAGAAACAGAGAACTGAGTTCCATATGTTCTCACTCATAAGTGGACCTTGAACAATTATAATGCTATAAGAAAGAGATTGGCAGTAGTGGAAAACAGTCAGGGGAGGGGGGTTGGGATTGGCAGTTGAGGGAAACTGCTAGGGGAGGAAGGGACATACCTCATCAACAAGAGTACCTGCATGATTAATGTTTATATACCTAACCCTGAATTGTACCCCACATCTCTATAATTAATAAATAAATTAATTAATTTTAAAAAAGAAAAGCAATGAACAAAATTTCTCTTTGGATATGGCCCAGCAAAAATAATGATAGCCTGGGAGTAAGTTACATGTGACCTGTGTTCTGGCCTCTGACACTCTATAAAGTAAAATCCTCTAACTTTCTGATTCTTAATTTCCTCATCTGTAAAATGAAGATGATGATGATAAAGAAAATAATATGTGTTGAAGAACTCAGCACTGGCAATGCAGGAGGATAGAGTCAACAGTTTACCAAAAACAGTAACAACTCCAAATCAAAATCTAAGCAAAGAGGAGAAACCTCAAAGGATGAACATTTCCAGTGCAGACTGATTGGGGCTTGTTCTATCAACAGGAGAAAAGGTTCAGTCCAGACACACAACCTAAAAGGAGTTTCAGAGAAGGCTTCAGGGTGCTCAATTATGAGGAGGGACAACTGTATCCAGTTTGGCACTTTAAAACCAAGACATGTCTCCAGAAAACTGTCATGCTTTAGAGGAAGGTTTTGAAAAAACCTGGTAAAGCATGATGAAACTGCGGTTATTCCAAATATGCTGAAGTGTGTTTTTAAAATGGGAGAGATCCCAGAACCCAGAACCATTTTTTCCTCATGATATCAACTACAAGAACTATATAAGTTAATATTTCTCTTTTTTTTTTTTTTTTTTGAGTTGGAGTCTCACTCTGTCGCCCAGACTGGAGTGCAGTAGCCCCTTCCGGCCACTGCAGCCTCGACCTGCTGGGCTTCGGTGATCCTTCCGCCTCAGCCTTCCAAGTAGCTGGAACTACAGGCATGCACTACCACGCCCAGCTAACTTTTGATTATTGTAGAGATGACGTCTCACCAAGTTGCCCAGGCGGGTCTCGAACCCGTGGGCTCAGGCAATTCACTCACCCCAGCCTCCCAAAGCGCAGGATTACAGGCTGAGCCACCAAGCCCAGCCTAAGTCAATATTTCTATAGCTTCTCTCTCTTTTTTTTTTTTGAGTCAGGGTTGCTCTCTGTCATCCAGGCTGGAGTACAGTGGCACCATCATGACTCACCGAAGCCTCCAACTCCTGAGCTCAGGAGATCCTTCCATCTTGGCCTCTTGAGTAACTGGGACAACAGATGTGTGCTACACTCAGCTAAATTTTTAGATTTTTTTTAGAGACGAAGTCTCACTATGTTGTGTCAGCTGGTCTTGAACTCCCAGGCTCAAGTGACCCTCCTTCCTTGGCCTCCCAAGGTGCTGGAATTATAGGTGTGAGTCACCACACCTGATCTAGCTTCTCATTTTCATGTCTCTTTGCCCCACATATGTGTATATTTATTTTCATATATAAATGCCAATTTCCATTTTATTTTCCATTTTGTGTTAGGTGTTTTTGAGCTAATCAAAGCACTCAACTGTTTTTATTCAGAATTTCCATTCTAAATCAGAGGTAGCAAAGATTTTTATTTCTCTTTTTTATATAAAAAACTCTAACCTGACCGGCAAAATATAACTTATCACTTCTAGTTAATTTTGTGTAATCTTTTCAGTAATTCTTTGAGTTGTGCTTTCCATCTTCTTAAAAATATGAACCAATCCATTATATTAGCCATATGGCTTGATTATAACAGCTAATTTCCACATATTGTAATTGTTGTTTAAACACTGACAATTTATTAGTCAAGGTGTTTAGGAAAGTTCTCTCTAGTTCTATCTCTTAAATGATGATTGAAATAACCATAAAAACTCAGTCATTAGACTATTAGTTTTCATGGTCTTTAGACTCTGTGGCTCCTCAGTGTGAAACATCTACAAGGAGAATATTTTTCTTGCTCCGTGGTCCTGGAACTCACAACTTGGGCTATCCAGTGCAGCTTAGTTTTATTTGTCAGGCACAGGCTTTCAACGGTGAGAATTTGATATAATGGGAAGGGGCTCACAGGGCTACTCAGTGATGTTGGACATGAGTGCTGACTGGGAAGGCTGTGCAGTCACACATTACTGCAAACAAAACATGTCACCCTTCAGTGATCTTAATGCTTTGTCCATTAAATGTACTCCCTCATGTAAATGGCAGTGTATTTAACTGGTAAACAGATGTTCCTTACTATCATCTCGGAATTAGAAAGCTGTGGTTTATGGTTTGCATTAAACGCTGAGTTTCTTATTTCCATGAGAATTTTCCAGAGTCATTTATGCTTTTCCTCCAACCCATCTGAGTTTTGGTTCTATTGTGATCTTATTCTTCTTGGCTTAGGGAGCAAATGCTCTTGACACTATAATACATGCCTTATGGACCTCTACAAATATTCACATAAAAAGATATAGAATACAACACTAAAGCATGCTATATTTAAGGTAATTTGGTCTTAATGCAGTCTGACTTTAATTGAGGATATGGCTTTAATGAACTGCTCTGTAGAGTTCTTGATTTAAAATACAAGATACCCACCATGTCAGGTTGTTTCCTAGAAGATGGGATTTCAATGCCAGATGGATAGTTAGCTTATTCATAAGCAAAAATATTTTATTTTAAGTCAATTGTGGAAATGTAAAATATTTTCGCAAGTTAACCTACTCTCAATTAACTATAATTTAAAAAATTTTATATTAAGATCATACATTTTTAAATACTCATTAACCATTTTTATTGGTTTTATTTTCTGATAAAGACATCTCATTTATATATGTTACCTGGAAGTATTTGTTAAGAGCTTGAGTAAGTTTTGCAAATCATAGTACTTAAGAAGAGATGTTTAGTTTTTTGTTTTTTGTTTTTTTTGTTTTTTTTTTTACTTAGGGTCTCACTCTTTTGCCCAGGCTGGAATGCAGTGGAACAATCACGACTTATCACAGCTTCCAACTCCTGGGCTCAAGTGATCCTCCTGTGTTAGCCTCCTGAGTAGCTGGGACTACAGGTTCATACCACCATGCCCGGCTAACTTTTTGGTTATTTGTAGAGATGAGATCTCACCATGTTGCCTAGGCTGGTCTTGAACTTCTGGGCTCAAGTAATCCTCCCACCTTGGCCTCCCCAAGTGTTCAGGTGTGATCCGTCATGCCAGGCCAAGAAGGGATGTTTATCTTGAAGTCTTCTCATCTTCATAGTCTGTTTATTAAACCACAGAGGGGAGGTCTGGTTTGGCATTAGGCTTCTGCTCTCAGAATGATAAACTTGCTGCCACTTTATCAAGAAAACTAGGATTCCTTCCCCCAAAGGTCTGGTAAATTTGGTACAATAATAAGAAACCAAATAATTAACTTGAGAGTGGCTAACAGTGCTTTGCAATAGTAACTGCTCAGTAATTATTTGTGCATGAATGTATCTTTCATGTTCCCACATTATTATTATTTCTTTAATAATCATTACTGAAATGTAACATAATATAAGAAAAAGTACATAAATCATAGGTAGACAGCTTGATGGATTCTCACAAAATAAATACACTGTACCAACCATCCTAGACTCTTCCTTTGTGTCTACTGCCAGTTATTACCTCCAAAAGGAAATGACACACTGACTTCTAACATAATGGATTAATTTTGCCTGTTTTTAGACTTTATATAAATTGAATCATACAATGTATACTCTTTTGTGACTGACTTCTTTCCCTTAACATTATGTTTTTGATACTATTCCTTGTAGTTGCAATTTGCAGTAGTTCATTCTTACTGCTGAATAGATTCTAGTATATGGATATTAACCGATTTACTTATCTGTTCCTATGTTGTTTGATGTTTGGGTTGTATCCAGTTTTGTGCTATTTTGAATAATGCTGCTATAAACGTTCTTATGTCTGTCTTTTGGGCACATGTGTACTTATTTTTCTGGTGGTTATAACACAGGATTAGAATCACTGGGTTGTTTTAGGATTATAGTGCATTATCATTTATTTTACTTCCTGATAAGAATTATACAATAATCCTCCAATGGCATTCCATCTAACAGAGTAAAAGTTAACAGCCATAGAATTACGTATGCAGACCTAAACAATTTGGTCCTAACATACGCTCTTTCCTTCTACCTCCACTGCAGCTATAATTACCTCCTTGCTGCTCCTTGAACACACCAGGCCTGTCTCTCCTTTAGGGACTTTGTCCTTGCCACTTCTCTCTCCCTGGTAGTTTCTCTAGCAAATATTTGCAAGGCCTCTCCGTCACCTTCTTCACTTAGCTCAAATGTCACTTTCTCAGGAGGGCCTTCTCTGACTAGTCGGATGAAGCCATAACCCTTTCCTATGGTCGTAGTACACTCCCTATTATCCTTCCTTGCTTTGTGTTTTCTCGTAGCACCTATTGAAATCTGACATATGTTTTTCTTTGTTTATGTGTTTTTTGTCTCCTACCAGAATGTAAGCATCATGAAGGCAGGAATTTTAAAATGTCCTTAGAGATGAGATCTTGCTATGTTGTCCAGGCTGGATTTGAACTCCTGGGCTCAAGTGATCCTCCTCCCTCAGCCTCCTGAGTAAGTGAGACTACAGGTGCCTGCTACTATGCCCGGCTGAGGCAGAGATTTTGTCTGTGTGGTTTCATTTCCTCTACTGCTGAATCCACTATTATATCAACAACTTGCTAGTCCTAAAACAGCGCCAAATAAATAGATGCCCCATATATAATTGTTGAATAAATACATTAATGGGTGAAAAAAGGAGGCTACAATTATGAAAGCAGAAAGTTACTTTTTGAAGAGTAAGGAGACTTGGGTGTTTGTCTCTGCTGACATGAA
Source organism: Tarsius wallacei (assembly GCA_963574415.1). Taxonomy (NCBI): domain Eukaryota; kingdom Metazoa; phylum Chordata; class Mammalia; order Primates; family Tarsiidae; genus Tarsius; species Tarsius wallacei. The sequence continues at coordinate 10,681 of CAUYQG010043345.1, read as the reverse complement.
TTGACTCTGTGACCTTGGGCAAGTCACTACCAGCTCCCTTGTTTGCAAATGGGGTTAGGTGAAACATGTCCTCATTCAGAATTGTTAAGTGGATCAAGAGAGATAATGTGGGTGAAAATGCTCTCCAAAATTTAAAATCTACTGAAGTAGGTATTCCCACTTGGTGCAAAAGGGTTCTTTAGGAAAAATGGGTCAGGAAAAATAAAACTAATAAGGAACACACAATGAGAGCAACAACTCTTTTTTCCCCTCTTGTGTCTTATGAAGAAGGCTAGTGCATGTCATGGTTCAACTGTTTCTTACTCAGGTACCTAATGTGTCTTCCTTCTTAGCAGAGACTGCAGACTGGGGGCTCCTGCATGCATCTGACGTCTCAAATCTCCAGTCACAGATAGGGCTGGGAGTCATAAAGGAAATCCAGGATCAGCTTGAATGATGAGAGCAGTAATAACTGCTTACATTCATTGAATGCTCACCATATGCCAGACAAATGGTGCTTTGTGTCTATTAGCTCATTTATCATCATAACATCCCTTTGAGAGGTACTGTTACTACTCTCTGTTTTACAGGTGGGGAGAAATGAGATAGAAAGAAGTAAATTTCACCAAATTTAACATGTAGGGCCAGGATTAGAACCCAGTAGTCAGGGTCAGGACTTTGGCAAATAGCCACTCAAGTGCTGCTTAAGTTCTGATAGCCTTCTGCATGCCCCTGCTGTATCAGAGAACAGCAAGAGCTAAGTCCAGGGCCCCAGAAACTCTCCTTCCTGACAAGTTTCCACAACAGGCTGGTTTGGAGTGCAAGCTGTCTCATGCTGCTGGGGATGGTGATGCTCTTGTAAAGATCTTAACCCTTCTCAGCACTGCCTTACATTATGTAAACCTGAATTAGACAGCTACATGTAATATTGAAAATAAAAACACAACAATGCTTTTATGCTTTAGGGATATGTTAGAGAACTCATTATTTTAAAAACTGGTGACTAAAAGAAAAGAGTTAAGAACTTATTCTGGTAGTGACTCATGCCTGTAATCCCAGCACTTTGGGAGGCTGAGGTGGGAGGATTGCTTGAGGCCAGGTGTTCGAGGCCAGCCTGGTCTACATAGCGAGCTCTCATCTCTACAAAAAATCAAAAAATTAACTGGGTGTGATGGTGTGCACCTGTAGCCTCAGCTACTTGGGAGGGTGAGGTGGAAGGATCAACTGAGCCCAGAGGGTTGAGGCTGCAATGAGTCCTGATTGTGCCACTGCACTCCAACCTGAGCAACAGAGTGAGACCCTGCCTCAAATAAAAAAGATAAAATAAGAACTTATCTGCCTGTTTAAAATAGCTTTATTGAAATATAACTGATTCACAGAGACTTTGATGAGTTTGGACGTAGGCAAACACTTGTGATACCATCACTACAATCCAGCTAATAGACATAACTAAAACTTCTCAAAATTTTCTTGTGTTCCTTTGTTTGTTTTGTGGTATCAACACTTAATAGAAGATTTACCCTCTAAACAAAATTTGAAGTGCGTATACTGTATTGCTGACTATAGGTACTACATTGTTTGTCGTATTTTTAGAACATATTCCTCTAGCAAAACCGAAATCTTATTATACTCATTGAACAACAACTTCCCATTTTTTCTATCTTCCCCCTTCCCACTCCTGGCAACCACTACTGCATGAATCATCCAGTGTTTGTCCTTCTGTGACTGGCTCATTTCACTTAGCATAATGTCCTTCAGGTTCATCCATGTCGTTGCAAGTGGCAGAATTTCCTTCTTTTTTTTTTTGAAGGTCAAATAATATTCTATTGTATGTATATCCCACATTTTCTTCATCTATTCATCTTCCAACAGACATCTTGGCCATTGTGACTAATGCTGCAGTGAAACATGGGAGTACAGATGTATCTCTGAGATCCTGATTTCCATATGGTTTGCAAATATTTTTATTCCATTCTATGGGTATTTTAATTCTGTTGATTATTTTCTTTGTTAACCTGCCTTTCTTATATAAATTGAAACATGAGGTAGTCAATTAGTAGATGAAGAAAGTTTCTCTTTATAGAAGTATGCTAACCCATAAATGAGGCTAGAATAGCATTGGAGTGTTTCCATTTTGCAGCCCCCAATAAATGAATTATCTAGACATGGAAGGCATCAACAGTGCTGACATTAAAAAAAGAGACAGCACATTGTGTGCCTTCTGAGGAAGAACATGATACCAGGTATCAAGTAGTGTTGCCAAAAAATTTGAAGCTGAATGTGGTTAAGCCTCTAGATCGAAATAACAATTTACAGAAAATACAGAAGACAGAGAATGTGTTAAATAATGTATAAGCAAAGCCCAAACTGTGGGAAAATCTAGAGGACAAACAGTCCAGTTTATTTTAAAAAACATTGCAAAGAATAAAATAGGAGGAGGAGGTTCTGAGTTAAGAGAGAGTTATAAGACATACCAACCAATTGCAATATGTGTACTAATTTGAATTCTGATTTGAGCAGACAAATGGTACAAAAAATTTATGACATTGTTGAGACAATTGGAAATTTGCATACCGACCCAATGTTTCATGGGTATTAAGGCATTATTGTTTTTTATGTAAGTGTAATGGCATTTTAGTTAGCTTCACAAAGAGTCCTTATATTTTAGAGAAACAAACTGAAGTACTTATAGATGAAATGATATGATGTCTTGGATTTGCTTCAAAATAATATGGGAGGAGAGGATAAATGGGTCTAGAGATGAAACTGGATTGAAGATAAGCTGCTAATTACCGAAGCTGGGTGATGGGTATATCTAATGCTTTAGTAAGTGTATGAAACTCTCCAGAATAAAAGAATGCTCCAAAGTGTTAGCAGATATCAAAAATGTATTGTATTTGTTTGGTTTCTTAAGGGGCAAAAATGAAAAGGTTTGACAACATCTATATTGGTGAGGATATGAAGCAATTGGAAATCTTAGACATTGTTGGTTGGCGTGTAAAATCATATACCACTTTGGAAGAGTGTGTCACTTCTTTATAAAGTTAAACATACACCAATCCTATGACTCAACCATTTCTCTTCTACTTGTGCAAGAGGAATGAGAACAGATGTCCTTAAATATATTTAAACAAGAATGTTTATAGTGCCTTTACTCACAGTAGAGAGAAATTAGAAACAGTTTAAATATTCATCAACAGGAGAATGAATAAACAAATTGTGGTATATTCAGACAATGAATACTACTCAGCAATATGAAGGAAAAACTACTGATACAAACAACATGGTTGACTCTTACAGATGTGAGGCGGAGTAAAAGAAGTCAGACACAGATGAATCTACAGTATAGTTTCTCATTTATATGATGTTCTAGAACTGACAAAACTAATCAATGGTGCTAGGAATCTTGTCTCTGGGTGGGGGCTTTGACTGGGATGAGCAAAAGGATCTTTATTGGAATGGGGGTTCCATTCCATTGTGTATGTTCATCAAAACTTATTGACCTGTGCACTTGGGATCTGTTCACCGTGTGAAAATTATACTTCAATTTAAAAGCATAAAATAAAAATAAAATCACTGAGGGGTTCAGGCAATTACTTATCTGGAATGAGGCACACAGGCAGACTGTCTATTGTTCTAGCACAGATGCTAAGGCAGCCTCAGCCTAGTAAGGTTCAAGGGCACAGGAAACCTCTATGACTAGATCTTTCTATATCTGATTCAGGCTTAAAAAAAGTTTACTGAACTAATTGATCAAGTGGGTTCCCCCCAAAACAGACATGTCATAGTTTAGTTAAGTTCTTGCTAACACCTAAGGCAAATGATTTTTAGGGATTTCTCAGATCACCAGAAACAAGAGGCATAAACACTAAACTGATGCTGAGAATGGGGGACTGGGTTCCCTGCCCAGTTATGCTGGTGTCCGGCTAGTGTTTTTCTTGCCATGGCATGACATTTCACTTTCCTTGATCTCAATTTCTTTTTTCTGCAAATGAAGAAACTGTATAGAATGGTGCTATGTTTTGGATAGCTATGTTTTGGATATTCAGGCCCTCCAAACTGCATGTTGAAGTTTGATCCCCAGTGTTGGAGGTGCGACCTAACGGGAAGTGGGTCAGATCCCTTGTGACTAGCTTGGTGCTGTCCTTTTGGTAATGAGTGTGCTCTTGCTTCATTAGCTCTAGTGAGAGAGCTGGTTGTTAAAAAGAGCCTAGTGCTTCCCCTCTCTCTCTGTCTTGCTTCCTGTCTCTCATGGGATTTCTGCACGCGCTGGCTCCCCTTTGCCATCCGCCATAAGTGGAAGCAGCCTGTGGCTCTCACCATAAGCATATGCTGGCTCCATGTTTTTTGTACAGCTTGCAGAACTATGAGCTAAGTAAACCTCTTTACTTTACAAATTACCCATCTTTCTTATCCTTTATAGCAACACAAATGGACTAAGTCAGTCTCTGGGGCCTCTTTCAGATCTAACATTATGAGAGTCTACACAGCTTTATTTTTCTCCCTGAAGTGTTACAGAAAGTTCCAAATCGAACCCAGTACCACTTTCTCTAGACCTGCTCCTCTTCATCCATTCTTTTTCTCAGTTTCTCAGAACCACCATCATGCATTCATTCATTCAGTAGATACTTAATGAACACATAGTAGGTGCCAGGATTTACTGCAGGTATTGGTGATGCGGCAGTGAACAAAAGAGGCAAAATTCCTACCCTGAAGAATCTCATCTATTCTAATTGTGAGAAATAGTAATGAAATCATGTAACAGCTATGGAGAAAGATGTAGCAGGGAAGGGATAGGGAATGCTGGCGATCATAATTTGCAGTTTTAGTTGGGTGGTAAGGATAGCTTTCTCAGAGGAAGTGACACCCTATGTGAATATATGGAAATTGTCTCTTGTTATGGACGGAATATTTGTGACAAACTGATAAGTTGAAATCCTAACCCCCAATGCGATAGTATTTAGAAGTAGGCCCTTTGGCAAGTAATTAAGTTAGTTGTGGTCATGAGAGTGTATGATGGAACTAGTGCCCTTTAAAAAGAGGAGGAAAATTAAAACCACACTGAGATACCACCAAACTCCAGTCAGAATGGCCATCATCAATAACTCAAAAAACAGCAGATGCTGGAGAGGATGCAGTGAAAAGGGAACACTTCTATACTGTTGGCAGGAATGTAAACTAGTACAGCCTCTGTGGAAAACAGTGTGGTGATTCCTAAAAGATCTAAAAATCAACCTCCCATATGACCCCACAATCTCCCTACTGAGAATACAAATCAATCTATGAAAAAGATACCTGTACACACATGTTTATTGCAGCATTATTTACAATAGCAAAAACATGGAACCAACCATGTTGCCTATCAAAAGAGGACTGGATAAAAAAATGTGGTACATATACATGGTGGAATATTATGCAGCCAGAAAGAAGGGCAAAATTATGAACTTCACAACAACTTGGACGGATTTAGAGGTTATAATACTGAGTGATCTGTCACAGAAACAAAGAACAGAGTCTCACATGTTCTCACTTATAAGCAGACCTTGAACAACTATCATAATACTATAAGATAGGTATTTGCAGTAGTGGGAAACCGCCAGGGGAGGAGGAGGTGCACCTCATCAACAAGGTGCCTGCATAATGACATTTGTATACCTAACCCCTGAATTTTACCCCACATATTTAAAATAAAAATTAAAAAAATAAAATAAATAAAAAGAGGAGGAGACATGAAATCTCTCTATCTCTCTGCTCCTATGTGAGGATACAATGAGAAGATGGCTGCAAACCATTCTGCAAACCAGGAAGTGGGCCCTCACCAGACACCAGATCAATGAAGCCTTGTTCTTGGACTTTTCAGTCTCCTGAACTGTGAGAAACAAATTGTTGTTTAAGCCACCCAGTCTATGGAAATTTGTTATAGCAGCCTGAACTGACTAAGACATCCCTGATCCATCCCTTTTTGTCACCACCCCCTAACACCCAACCATCTGATGGGCCCTCCAATTATGCAATGTAATATTTCTCAATTTTATTTCCTCCTCTAACTACTGATACTCAGGTTCAGGCCCTTATCACCTCCTGTCTGTCTGGATTGCTACAATCTGCTAACTGCTTCCTCCTGTCTCCTGCCTGGTCTCCTCAAATCAACTTTCTACAAGGCCATGTCAGAGAGTTATCTGGAAGGCATATCTGACCATGTCATTCTCCTGTTTAAGACTCAATGGCTTCCTCCTGCCAACAAGGTAAGGGCCAGATGCCCTAACATGGTACTTAAACCTCTTGGTCTGGCCCTTGATGATTGCTCCAATCCATCTCTCACCCAACAGCCCTTGACATCTCTGTTCCAAAGTGGAATACCACTTTGCAATGGTATACCATCCAGAATGCTCATCTTTCCATGTCTATGCACTGTCAGTCCTACTTTTATTTTAAGAACCATCTTAGTAATTCACTCTCTCTGGATAATTTTCAGATCCTGCATTCTGCACCCACCTCAGATAGTTGCCCCTTGTCTGCAGTCCTATGACACAATGGACACACCCTCTCTAATCATATTGTTTTGAAATGATCCGGAACAGTTGTATTCTCCCACTGGACTATGAACTTTATAGGCATAGAACCACATCTTATTCATTTTCATATCTTGACTGCAACAAATAATGACTTCATTTGTGTTCTGATTCTCCCGTACCTTGCTCTTCACTGATCTCAGGAAGCAAAACAGGAGGATTTATAATTTGTAGCTAAAAGACAGATGGAGAAATAATCTCATTTCAAGATTGATTTCAATTCAAGGTAAATAATAATTTTTTGAGTCAGGGTCTCACTCACAGGCTGGAGTGACACAAACACAGATCACTACAGCCTCTTGACCTTCTAGGCCCAGATGATCTTCCTGCCTCATCCTCCTTGGTAGGTGGGGCTGTAGATGCATGCCACCACATCCAGCTAATTTCAGAGACACATACTCTTAGAGTAGGGAGAACAATTATAGGTAATCTAATTGAACTAACCACCTGATACTTGGAGGCCCTTCAACATTTCTACAAGTTGTGGGGTTATGAGATTCTTTAAGTTTGGTCTGATGGAGATAGAATAAGGGGAATCTTCAGTTCACTAGAGGTTTCACATTTTCTACTCTTCTCTGGTTCAGAATGTGTAAGTGTGAAGGTGATGAAACAGGTAGTTATTTTTATTAGAACGCGTGCTTACAGACAGGTGCGCACATGCACGAGCGTGCACACACACACAAAGTTTAAATATGTAAGTTGCTTTAGATGATGAACTGCAGGCTATTACCTAAAATGTTAAGTGTAAGTTGGGGACTGAGACAGTTCCCAGAGAGAAAATTATCTGTAATCTGAAGATAAAACCATCTGTTAAAGCAAGGAGCTCAGAGTAAAAAGCAAATGGGTTGGTAGACTCCATAGGGAGATGGCAGGGGACAAGACCCCAGCCTGGCAAGGACCTGCCTCCTGGAACTGGCAATCTGGGCACCAACCCAGCTCTATAATGAAAAGAGGGGACTGGGAACTTCAAGTAAGCCATACCCTACTGGAGCATCCTTGAGTATCACATTGGTTTTGGAGTTTTGTGAGAAACACCTTAAATAAATAAACACTTGTTGCTCATGTCCCAGTTGACCTCAACATTCTCAAGCTGTTTAAGCTTGCATTCCACTATGGGAATCCTTATCCTGTGAGTTAAGACCTTCTCCCTTTCTATCTTCTTCTTTGTTTGCTGTTTTCATGAAAAATAAAGATATATCTGTGGGTAAAAAGAATAACAAACTCCTGAAGAATCAGAATTTTAAAAATTCTGCCTCTTGTTCTAAGCAGTGTAGGGTCAAAATTGTCTTTTACAAAGTAAAGTGTTAAGAAGTGGGAAACTTCCTATGTTCAGAGATAATTCCATCCATAATAGTATAGCCAGTTTGGCAGCTAGACCCTTAGATGAGTTAAAATCTGTCTTTCTATGACTCCTTGATCCTAGTACTAACCCAGGACCACAGAGAACAAGTCCAAACCATCTGCTCCATAATAACCCTTGAATATTTCAAGGCAGCTTGTTTGTGTGATCAGAAGTTACTGAACTCATAAATATCAGGTGCTTAGCATGGTGCTGGCCCATGGTAGGTAGCACCTTATAAATGGTAAAGCTATTATTAGTTGCATTATCACATTGCCTTTAAGCCATTCCTTTCTTTGTAAGTCAAGTTCTTTCAGGAAAATGGTTCACTAGTGTCATAGAAACAAAATTTCCCATTTAACTACATTTACAGCATTATGTTTTATTTTGTTGTTAATTTTTATAGATTTGGGGGGTGCAAATGCAACATTGTTACATGAATATATGGTGAGTGGTGAAGTCTGGGCTTTGAGGGTAACCATCACCCGAATAGTGTACGTTGTACCCCTTAGGTAATTTCTCATTCCTCACCCCCTACATCAATAGTTTTATGTGTAAATGTTAGATAGCAGGGTACTGGCTAATAGGAGTGTCTTTCATTTACCTTTCACTACCTCTGCTTTACCATTACTGAGTGCCAAATCATCTTTGAAGACTTGGCTCACTTCAGTTCCTCTTTGTTTTATTTTTATGTATTTATTTTTGTGAGTCAAGGTCTCACTCTGTTGCCCAGTGGCACCATCACAGCTCACCACAGCCTTGACCTCCTGGGATCAGGCGATCCTTCTGCCTCAGCCTCCTGAGTAGATGGGACTATAGGCACATGCCACCATGCTTGGCTAATTTTTTGATTTTTTTTGTAGAGAGAAGGTCTCACTATGTTGCCCAGGCTGTTCTAGAACTCCCAGGCTCAAGGGATTCTCCTGCCTTGGTACCCCCGAGTACTAGGATTACAGGCTGAGCCACCATGCCCGGCCCTCAGTTCCTCTTTGAATCCTCTTTGAATCCTTCCATGTCTTTCCTTGAATTGAGTATTGCATATATTCTATGTGATCTATCCCTGCTGCCACCTCATCTAGAATGCTCAACTTCTCTTGGCATTTCTAGTGTCAAACAGAGTGCCTGGAACATAGTATGTAATAAATACTCATTGAATAAATGTAACTTGTTGGAATACTGGATTATGCAATTTTTGGAGTTGAATAGGCACTTTAAATATTTCTGCATGCCTCATTTCTTTATCACAGTGATTTTAAACTTTGACTTTGTATTGGAAAGTACTAGGGAAGTTTTTAAAATCCTGAGGCCCTTGTCCTACCCACAAAAATTCTGATGTAATTGGTCTAGTGTGCAGCCTGGGCCTCAAGATTATAACCATCTTATTTTAGGTTGCTGATTCCGGTAGGCAACTAAAGCAGAAAAACAGTTTAATTTCCTTTTGTGGGTGAGGAAGCTGACTTTCAGAGAGGTCACATGTCCTGCCCATGTTATGTGGTGAGTGAAAGTGAACAAAGAACTCAGACGTTCTGACACTTTCTACAGTGCTATTTGTCTTTGCTTCAAATGGACAGTCCTCTCCATGGAGACACTGAGGAATGGCCCCCCAGCTCACAGGTACCCAGAGCCTGCTCACCTTCCAATTTTAGGACAAAAGATGAAAAAGCAGCTATCATAATTCTGCTTCTGCAATATCATCAAATAGTATTTTTTTTATAGTGGAAAAATAGTATTACTGTCTTCTTTGTCATTTTAGTTAAGGGAAAAAATTTTCCTTTTAACAACATTCCATTCCCCCTGTGGGACTTCATAAAATTAATTTCATTTTGAATGAAAACAAAATACCATTTGTAAACATTGAAATGTATGACTGAATTGGCCTTTGCATGCCAAGGATGTTTACCTGCAACCAAGGGTACAATGTTTAAAGCAGTTTGTTCCTGCCTCTGCTCTAGGTGAGGGAGACCCGTGCTGCCACTATCCAAATTATTCTCTAAATATCCTAAAGCTTGACCAAGAACTCCTCCTTACCCATACCAGTCTTCTAGATGTTTAGGAACCGCCAGACCAACTCACTTGCAGAAAGTAGAGAGAGCATGTTCTGGTTATTATTGCTGTATGACAGACTACCCTGAAACCTAGCAGCTTAAAACAGCAACTTTTGCATTATGTGTAATGATTTTGATAGGCAGGGCAGGGCTCAGAGAGGAGATTTCCTTGATCCCAAGTGACCTCACTTGCAGTCACTCAGTGGAAGTCAGCTGGATGGTAGGCTGCTCTGGAGAGACAGCTTCACTCAGGCCTGGCACCTGTGCAGGGATGGCTGGAAGTTCAGGATTGGCTAAAACTTTCAACCGGAGCACCTACATGTGGCCTTTTCAGCATACTGGTCTCAGGGTACTAGGATTTCTTTAAAAATATATATACAGTGAGATCTCATCTCTACAATAAATCAAAAATTAGCCAGGTGTGGTAGCACGCGCCTGTAGTTCCAGCTACTTGGAAGGCTGAGGCGGAAGGATTGCCGGAGCCCAGCAGGTCGAGGCTGCACTCCAGTCTGGGTGACAAGAGTGAGACTCCAACTCCAAAAAAAAAAAAAAAAAAAAAAAAAATATTTATATATATATATATAAACACACACCCACATATGGCCCGGTGTGGTGGCTCACGCCTATAAGCCCAGCTCAGGAGTTTGAGATCAGCTAGAGCAACATGGCGAGACTTTGACTCTGCAATAAATCAAAAAATTAGCCGGGTGTGGTGGCACATGCCTGTGGTTCCGGCTACTTGGAAG
>CAUYQG010043341.1:0-18763 GCA_963574415.1 Tarsius wallacei | reverse complement strand
CACCGCAGCCTCGACCTGCTGGGCTCCGGCGATCCTTCCGCCTCAGCCTTCCAAGGAGCTGGAACTATAGGCGCGCGCTACCACACCTGGCTAATTTTTTTTTTTTGATTTATTGTAGAAATGAGGTCTCGCTTGCCCAGGCGGGTCTCGAACCCGCAGGTTCAGGCAATCCACTCACCTCAGCCTCCCAAAGGCGCGGGATTACAGGCTGAGCCACCGATCCCGGCTGATCTTTTGGTTCTTCAAAAATGTAAAATATTTTCCAAATGATGCAAAAGACATTTGAATACTATTTAACTCTAAAATATGCAAATTGATTTTCAATTTAACCTGATGGCATCTGATCTTATATTATATACTTTGGTCCATAAAAAAATTTATAGATATATAAAATGATATCCAATTGAGTTTTGAATATTTCAGGACATATTTTTCTGTCACAAATTTTGAATTAATCCTCCCAGTGTATTTGGAAACTAAAAAAGATTATTGGAAGCTTTAGATAAATGGTAGAGCTTCTCAACTCTGGAAATTTATTATAGAATAATCAAGTAGTTTTTTTATTTATTAAAACTCTTTTAGATAATGGGATGTGTATAACTTTTATTTGAGGCCATTACAATTCTCCAGAGAGGAATCATTCAAAAACTTAACTGGAATTGGGAAAAAATAAGATACAATTAGACACCACGTAATGATTTTTTTGTCAGCAATGGACAGCTTATACAGTGGTGTTACATTTGATTATAATGAACTTGCCTATACAGGTGTACCATTTTTAAATTTTTCCACAATATTTTTGCTAAACCTTTTTCTGTTTAGATACATTTAGATACACCAATACCACTGTATTACTATTGCCTACGGTGTTCAGTATAGTAACATTCTGTACAGGTTTGTAGCTAAAAAGCAATAGGCCATATCTTATATCCTAAATGTTTAGTAGGCTACACCATCAAAGATTGTGTAAGCACAAGAACAAAATTACCCAATGACCCATTATTAAAATGTATTCCTGTTGTTAAGCAACACATGACTATATATGCTTGGCCAGTAGTGTGATGGGATCAAAGAGGAAAATTAGAGGAAAAGATGAGCTTGTGCTTAATGTTCTTGTTCCCAGTCCACAAACTCACCCTTTTATTACTGTGTCTGGTATACATAAATCTAGCAAAGTTTTTCATGAATAAATAATCATTTGTTCTCCTGTGAGATGAAAGGTATAAATAAAGAAATTATGAGTAGGACTTATTCTGTGTAATGAGATTTACCTATTTCCTTGTTTTCTGCCCTATATATCATTCTGGCCTTCCACATATCTGGCATATTCAGTAGAATTTCTAAGGAAACTTTCAAAGTGTGTTTTCTGGTTTTCCTTTAGAACTGTTTTGGCAGCCACTTACTTTTTACCTTTCTACGCTCTACTGTGCCAAATATCATTCAACTGCATTCTTTCTCTGTTCTAAAATTTGTTAGATTCCTTGCATTCACTCTTGTCTCCGATTTTTTTCTTTTGTTGTTAACATTTTTCATTTTTTTGCTCTTATTTGGACAAGGTTTCTGAAAAAGGAGAACCTTGAATATGTCCAATATTCCATTTTTAGGAGATAGCTTATTAAAATAAATTTAACTGAGAAAACTGTGATATAAACATACCTATAATTGTGTGTATATACTATGTATATGTAATTTTAAAATAATTGCATTGTGTTTTTTATATTTAATACTTTTTAGAGTATAGAAGTTATAATTTATAATGATTACATTAGAATGTCTATATTATATTGTTTTAATAAAATATTCTATCATAACTGAGCAAATCAAATAAAAACCTTTGTTCTTTTCAAATAAGAGTATTATGAAACGAAGTTTCAGATAATCTAATGAGCAAAGTATAGATTAAAATGTAATCCGATGTTCATATAAGAAGGCTCCTATTTGATAATATTCCTGGAGATTAGATTATCAGAAAGATATTTAAAATGTGAAAAAAACAATGAAATTTTATTTTGAACACATGACCAGAAACATCCATTAACCTCTTTTTTAAAAAGAAGGTATGACATATTTTTAAAAGCTATGTCATGCCTGGGTTATATTGTAGTTATCATAAATTGACTCTTATTACAATGCTAAACTATTTAAGTTGGGACTCATATAAAATAAAACAGAGTTCTTATTTTCTCTCACGTTGAACATTTTCTATTTTTAATCCATCAACCAATAATTATACTCATTTATCATTCTATTTTATAATTCAGAGAATTCGCATCCTATTCACACACAAAATAATTTAGAAAAACTCTATTTCTTACAATGTTTGGAAGATACAGCACTTGACTGTGAGCTTTTGCACAATGCCTTCAAAATGGTAGACAGTCTATGCCTTTGTGTGCTTTATTTAAGTAATTCTGTATGTGTTTAAAGTACACTATGAGCCTCCTGAGAGCACAGACTATGATACATCATACTGTATTGTTTTTCTAACACTTCACATATAATGTGACATCATCTGCGCCTAATAATTTTTGTAGAAATAATTAAAAGATATTCTTGTTATAGAAAGAATTATGTCCATCACAAAACTTTAAGGAAGTCTTGCTTTATGAGGAGAAGTTCGTAGTTTGAAGAGCTGTGGGAACTAGCATCAGATTATTCAGTATTTGGGGTAGTCTTGAAAGGGTTTGAAAAAAGAGGATGCTCAAATTGTGAAAATATCAGAAGATAAAATTAGTGGTAGAAATATGTTTGTGAATATTTTTAGAACTGACTCATTTCAAAACATTGTGACTTTGACAATATGAAAAGTATATAAAATTTAAAATAATAGGCTTATTGTAACACATCCTTGTGTATTAATAGTAATTAACCATCTGCAGCTTTCATATCACAAGCAGAAATTCATGATAATTTTCTGTTTGCTAAGGCATGCAAAAACCATTATTTGCTCATTAGTACATTAGTTTAGTATTGTTTCTTTAATCACCAAATTCAAGATATAAATAATTAGAAGCTTTCTTTCAAAGTATACAATATGTATTTGCTCATAGATTGATTATTTCTAAATTTTATATTCTAGAGAGAAGTAAATGTTTTGAGATCACAGACTATTCAAGTTTTTCTGCTAAGAGAAAATAGATTTACCATCAATGCTTGGTTTGCATCACACACTCCAGAAAACACAATAAAAATATATTTATTTCATATCTGAGATGTCTGGCACAAATCTTTCTGAAAGGCAGAAAGCATGTAAAATCTAAAAACCCCTGGAAAAGTGCTAAATGCTGTAATCCAACCTGTCATAACTGTATTGCTGTTTAAAGATATTGCCTGAAAAGAACATTTAGAAAGCTCTTGGGTTGGTAAATCAAAATGCTTCACTTTTCTCCATGGGCAATCAAAATGATGCAATTTCAGTCCTAAGTATAGTGTTGTATGTATGGGGGTGGACATGTAAAAATTGAATTTCTCTGATTTTTATTTGTCTTCATGTCTTCCCTTAGAAAAATCACTTTTCTATATGGTAAATATGACAAAAAGGATATATAAATGATCTCACCCAGCTCATTTAATCATAAAAATCAGAGTTATTTTCACACGGAATTACTATACCATTTGCAGGGACCAGTTAAAAAGAAAAATGTGAGATCCCTTACTAAAAGTTATTAAAAATTTCAAGATAGTATAAATCAAAGCTCAGGGCTCTTCTAAAAACTTGGGGTTTTGTGTGAGTGACTTCACAGCTTACATGCCTTGTTTGCATAAAGACAGAATTTTACTAATTATGTAGTTCGATATTTCAACTTTACAAATGAAGAAGCATAGGACTAGAGAAGTTAAATGGCTTATCTGTAATCACAGAAGATATAAAAATATGGACTATTTTAAGTTCCTGCTTTCAAAATAAATTTGGTGTTGCTATTTTTAAAATAGTATGTGAAGAAATCTTATTAACTAAATAAATTTTGTAAATAAGGATAATAGAAAAAAATTACTCCAAGTATTTTAAAAGATTCTTGATAATAAATGAAAAATATCCTAGTTATTAATTTTTCTCCCGTTGGATGATGATGATGTTGCACAACATCAGGAATGTACTTAATGCCAGTGAATTATACACTTACACATGGTTAAAATGATAAATTTTATATTATGTGTATTTTATCGCAGTAATAAAATCCTTCTGAGATATCTCTAGTTATATAAATAGATAAATGTCAAGTGTAAAAACCATGTAACACTCTTCTTAGTCTTATATTCTCTGCCATTTTTCCATATCTATTTTTGATGGTTATAACAAGAACATCATAGTTCCCGGAAATTTTTTCCTCAACTTTCCTATCTCCAACTCTTTTTTGATTCTTGATTTGTTTTCAGACTGAAATATTTATTTTTCCTACACATGTTCTTCACCCCTGATATAGGCGCTCAACTTCCCTTTTCACAAATATACATACACTCTCATTTCTGACTTTGGAAATCCAAAAGCCATTTCTAAGAAATGTTTCTTATGCTCGACGAGAATTGCCAAATATTTCATTTTTTGTGATCATAATTTTACTGGTTTTCTCTTATTGGAGTATCACATTCTGCAGTGAATTACAATTAATTGTGTACATACCCTCTCATTGTCTCAAATGACTTGATGTCAAAAACTCAGAAAAATTTACAATAATATTTGTTTCTGACACAAATAATACATATTTTTTTCTGAAAAATTATGGCCTTCTTTTGCCTTATAATCTTTGAAATAATAAAGTCTTAAGAGTTGCACCTTGTAAGAACCTACAATTTGTTGATTTATTTAATATTAGAAAACAGAAAAAAAATTACATTTACTTTTCAAAGTTACAAAATAAGAGAAAACAAAGTATCAATTTTTCCTTAATGCTCATGAGTATCCACAATAAATTGCATAGTTCTCTGTGGGTGATAGTTTCTTTTTATAAGAATTCTTGTTCAAAAGACAGTGAAAGACTTAATTTTTTTCTTTTTTTTGAAAGCAGGATTTATTGAGAGGACAGAGAAGCTCCCACTGTGGGAGGGGACCCGAAGGAGTTGCCCTTAATTTTTTATTTTAATCTGTTCCTCAATTTAGAATTAGAACTAATCATTTTTAAAATAAATTTTGGTACAAAATTCACAGAGGCAGTGTTCTAATACATTTTTCAGCAAACAGATGTCACTGTATGTTTACAATTCCATTTCACAAACATTGCATTCTTGTAACATGACAGCCTAAACTGTTTTCTTCATTATTTCAGAAAATTGACCATGTTTCATAAAATCTTAAGTAAAATGTTTATAACTCCTCTTGAGCTAATTCCTTAATAATAAAATGTCTCCTTGATTACATTACAATTGAGATCTATTTTACTCAAGTGATAAATATCAAACATGAAAGACAAATTAAAATAGCGCTCCCATAATATAATATTGACTGATAGAAGCAAGAAAACTTAAAATCAAGGTCATTTTGTCCATCATGGACAATATTTTTAAGGACTATAAGTACTCTGTTTTAAATGGTCTACCTTATTTTTAATTTTAACAAAAGATGACTAAGAATGAAGGGACTTTCATAACGTTCTTCAGGAGTGATACCCTAACTTAGTGTAATTCCAAGCTAATGTAGTGTGGACAGTATGCATCTTATTTTAATGTATATTTACTTTTTATAAATATTTTCCAGAAGTATTTTTCTGAAAAGAAAACTTACTTGCTCTGGCTTACCAAAGGATGGCAAAAATTTCAATCTAATATTAAACTAATTTATTCTTTATTCATTAAATTTTTAAATAAAAAGATTTATTTTATAGTTTTAATTCAAGATTCCAGATAATAAAATAATTTAGTCCTAATTATTTGTGTACATCTGTGTATAGTTTTATATTTAAATAGCTTTATTTTGTGCTTATTCTAAGTATACGAGGAGGGACTCAAAAAAACCTGGAATTTATTTATTTAAAAAATTGTGTATTTGTTGTACATGACCAACCTTCAGTCACTTTCAAAATACTCTATTTGATGCAATACATCTATAGAGATGCTTTTTCAACTGTTCAAAACAGTTTTTGAACTCGTCAATGTTACTGCCTTTTATTGCTTCTGTCGTTTCTTCATTCACTTCTTTCATATCCACAAAATATTTCTCTTTAAGAACTTTTTTCATCCAGGGGAAACAAACAAACAAGTCGCTTGGGTGAGATCAGGTGAATAGGGAGGTGAATATGCTGTTTCTGGTCAAAAACTGCTGAACAATCCGTGTGATGTGGGCAGGTGCACTGTTATGTTTGGGATGCTTCTCAAGAAGGCAGCCTCTCAATACAATTCTAGCTGGTACACTGATGCTGCTAAATGTTCCTAGAACACTTATCTAGCAGGGGAAGCCTTTGCCGCAAGGTTCTCGCCCTTCAAAACATAATATCATTTTCTTTGGTCCCCTTATAACTGCATTCCTTTGTTATAAGAATAAACTTGTATGCAAAAGCATAAATGGAGAAAAAAATTTAAGAGTCTCACATAGAGAAAAAAATCAGTTTTTATTTGAAAATGTTTATATCCTTTAAATGTGTGAGTGATGAAATTTCTGAGAACCAAGGGAAGTAGGTAAAAAACCTCCTACAATAGGTGGAAATCTATCTATATGCTGTTGTAATTCTGAAGTTTGAATTATAAATGATAACAATTTTTATTATTATAATTTATAGCTAATATGTATTCATTGTGATAAGCTGCATAAGATACTGGTGGAATAAAAATAATTTTTAATCAAGAATTGTGTGACTATTTTCCTTTGGTAAAACATAGTGATTGACATATTGTGTACCAAGATAAACTCTACATGGATTGAAAATGTGTAAACTATAAAAATAAAAACCATGCATTAGTGAAGGAAAATATGGACAAATTACTTTATAATCTAAAAGTGGAGAATATCATTCTAACTAATGTAAAAATCCAGACGACATTAAGAGAAAAAAAAATGAATTGAAAGGCTGAAATCCAAAATGTCTACATTGAAAATAACAATAATAAATCAATATATCAATAAATACAATACTAATTTTAAAACAATATTTGTAATTTATATCACAGATGAAAAACTAATGTCCCAATATAAAATAATAGAAATGCAGAACAAAAATAATAGCCCAAGACAAAAATAAATAAGTATTTATAAAAATACATTGAAATAAAAACATATAGCTTTAAAAACATATGAGAAATACAAATTAAAAGCACTAATATAAAACTCCTCAATTATTCAATTGTCAAAAATCCAAACAAAAAAAAATAAACTGTCTTAAATAAAATAATCCTCCAAAATAAATGAAGCTAATAAGACATCAAATTAAAAACTAAACCAGAGAAAGAATACTTTACAAAATAGATAGTACTTTAATTTTATATATCTTAAGTAAGTTATATTCCAAGAATAAAAATCCTTAAAAGTATTTTAGCTATTCCGTATTTTAGCTCACTGATATGTTGAAATCATGATACTTTGTGTATTGTAAGAAAAAGTAAATACTGTGAATCAATATTTTCATCAAAAGTATAGCAAAGTCATATTTGTTATACTGCATATTCAGCTACAAGTTAACTGAAAATATTAAAAATTATGATTTCTAAATATAACTATTTTTCAAATAGAAAAAGAGGAAGCTAAGTTATCCCTCTTTGCTGATAATATTAACTTATGCCTTGAAAACCGAAGAGAAGCTGTCAAAAATCTTCTTGCACTGATAAAGGACTTTGGCAAAATCTCAGGATACAAAATAAACATGCAAAAGATAGACCCATTCGTATGCAACAACAGGCTGAGAAACAAATAAAATGCACAATCTCATTCACAATAGCCACACACACACATGAAAAACCTAGAAATCTTACTAACCAGAGGAGTGAAAGGCTGTTACAATGAAAACTACAAAACACTGCTCAAAGAAATCAAAGGAGACACAAATGGAAAAATATTCTATGCACATGGGTTGGAAGATTTAACATTGCTGAGATGTCGATTCTACTTAAAGCAATCTACAAATTCAATGCAATATCCATTAAATTATCAAATCATTCTTCTCAGAGCTGGAAATGACAATACAGAAATTCATGTGGAGACATAAATGACCACAAATAGCCAAAACAATTTTTAGCAAAAAAACAAAATGGGAAGTATCACACTTCCAGACATTAAACTTTAGTATAAGGCAATAATGATCAAAACTGCCTACTATTGGTACAAAAACAGGCATATAGAACAATGGAACAGGATAGAGATTTCAGAAGCAAAATCTCAATTTCTCAACCAACTCATCTTTGCCAAAGCCTCAACAACAACCATGGGGGAGAGGAGAATCTATTCAGTAAATTGTGCTGGGAAAACCAGCTGACCACATGCAGAAGACTTAACAGAACCCCTACCTATCACAATACACAAAAATCAACTCTAAATGGATCAAAAACCTAAATGTAAAACCTCAAACTATAAAAATCTTAGAAAACACAGGAAACCCCTTATGGAAATTGGAATAGGCAACAAATTTCTGATCAAAACCCCAAATGCCCGTGCCATAAGAGATAAGATAGACAAATGGGACCTCATTAAACTGAAAAGCTTCTGCAAAGCAAAAGAAATCATCAAGAGAGCAAGGAGATAGCCCACAGAATGGGAAAAAATATTTGCCAGCTGTATATCTGACAGAAGCCTAACATCCAGCATCTAAAAGGAACTTGAATGTGCCAAAAGGAAAAAAAAAAAAAAGCTCTATTAAAAAGTGGGCAAAATATATGAACAGACACTTCTCAAAAAATGATCAACAAGTAGCCAACAGATATATGAAAAAATGCTCAGCCTCACTAATCATCAAAGAAATGCAAATTAAAACCACCCTGAGATGTAACCTAATTCCAGTTAGGATGGACATAATCAACAACTCAAAAAACAACAAATGCTGGTGAGGATGCAGAGAAAAGGCAACACTTCTGCACTGTTGGTGGTATTGTAAACTAATACAGTCTTTCTGGAAAACAGTTGGCAATTCCTAACGGATCTTAAATTTGACCTTGCATAAACCAGTAATCCCCTTCTGAGAATATTCCTAGAGGAACCACTATAAAAAAGATTCTTGCACATACGTGTTTATTGCAGCATTATTCATAATAGCAAAAACATGGAACCAACTGAATATACATATTTTCTTGCTCTGAACAGTGTAATGGTCCAGAAACTACATTTTCCTGCATTTATTGTCTCAAAATCACACGTTATACCTCAAAACCATTTAAGCTAAAAATAACTAGGTTGTTAAGAAAAACAACAAAAGCCTAGACTATCTTATTGTGACAGAAAACAAAGAATCTTTTAGAGATTACTGAAGCTATGACAAATAACCCAGAATCCAACTTAAGAAAATATTCACTGAAGAAAACTATGCCAATTTGAGTATCAAACAAGTGATAATTATAGTTCATTGAAATGCATTAAATTTATGAAAATGTGTGCTTAAAATAATATTTCAAGAAAAGAAAGTCAAAAAAGTATCTTCCTCACTATCTAAGATAGTTTATAAACAAAATCTTACTTTCAGAAATTATAATTAAAGAAGAATCAATATAGTCTCTTCTCAGTAGAAATTTGCTTTGTTTTTAAAATTTGTTTTCAAAGATGTGGGTTACAATTCAGGGTTAGGTATACAAATGTCCATTGTACAGGTACAGTTTGGGCTTCACTTTTTTCCCCACATCACCTGGTTTGAGATCAGGTACCCTTAATTATAAAGTGTGCCCCTCATTCCTGTCTCCCTCTCCTGGCAGTTTCCCACTATTGCCAATCCCTTTCTTACAATATTATGATAATTGTTCAGGGTCCCCTTATGAGTGAGAACATGGGGTACTCAGATCTTTGTTTCTGTGACAGATCACTGAGTATTATAGACTAAGTCCATCCAAGTTGGTAATCAAACTATTCATGATGTTAAAAAAGAATTAAACAAATAGCTAGTTAATAAATGTACAAGAAACAATAATATTTGAAAATTATTAACATGTAACCTTAATAAATTTTATTGATGCTAGATTTATTAATTAGAATTAAAATTATTGGAGAATAGTTGATGTAGGAGCAAACATTTGTATGAACAATGCAAGGAAAAATTATGCTAACTTAATATGGAATCATTGCTCATTTTTTAGTAGTATTGTTGGTGGGAAAACCAGATAGGATGAGTTTTCTCATGTAAGCTATAAAATATAAACTATACAACACCATTAATTATTTAATAATGTTGCCAAATAATTTTATTTCGAATTTTTCCGAGGCATAGATATAACTTTCTGTTTCTAAGAAGTAATAGAGATTTTGTAAATTAGCTAAATGATCACAGAGAAAAGTATCAAGTTTCATAGAAAAACAGACAAACAAAAACTGGAATGTTCTGGAAGATTGGTCCACAGTAAAACAGTGTCATTATTAAAGAACTTTTACAATTAACAGACCCTTAAAGGATATATGAAAAAGGCACAATACATGCTGTTGTATTGGACAAACTTACTGCAAAGAACATTTGGGGAATAATTATATAATTGAACTAAATTCTAGGTGATATTAGATAATTATCAGTAAATAGGTGTGATTATATTATTTTGTATGAAAAGAACATGGTTTTATATTTCAGAAAAATCAATACTAAATTACCCAGGAATGAAATGGTATTTGCAATCACTTTAAAATACTTAAAAGATAAATATATATATATATATAAGCGAATGGAGCTAGACTAGGAGCTTTCAAATTATGAATTTGCCACTCTGTAGCTGTGTGACTTCATATATGCTACTGAACCACTCTTATATTCATTCTCACATTTGAAAGGTGTGGAAATAATACTCTCTAGTTTTTTTTTTCATGTTGAGTTTATAAATGTAAAACTACTGAAAAACTGCCTGATCCATAGTGAAGTAACATGTAAGTATCAGCTATTATAATGTGCTCTGGTGCTCATCATTGTAGGAAAAAAAGGTATATTGTTTTGTTTTTCTCTTATTGAAGTTTAATATGGACTATTTCCTAAAAATAGGTTGAACAGATTCTTATTGACTCATTTTATTTTTATTTGGGCTATAATTGTGTTTCTTTATAAAACTTAGGATTTGGTTCTTTATATTATCTTTTTAGTCAAAATTTGCTAGTGGTTTAGAAAGAACACTGCTCTCTATATACATGGAATTCATCTTTACTTAATTTGTAGATTAACAGAAAACTTTATGATGAGTCTACCTCTACACAGTAGAGGCCTATATTTTCTTGTGGAGTTCAAAGTTTAAGATTGTTTTTCCTTTTCAGGAAAAGCCACTCACTGCACTGAAAAATCAACTTAAAGAATGACCCTTTAAAACATAAGTTTTTGGGGTTGCATTGTGTACAATTTTCCTTTCACTCAGTGGCCTTTTCTGCTATTAGCTGTTGTCTTCTATAGCCACATTATTTTCCATCTTTCCTATTAAATAAAAGGAAATGTTGTGTAATTTTTTTTTCTTTGGAAGATTGTTATACAAGTTACACACTTTAAGCATGGACTGAAGTAGCATTTGGGTGTCTAGGACCCTCTGAGAACACAGAAGAGAAAGAGACAGCATGTTGCAGCAAATGGGTCTTGGTATAACCAGAAGACATATAGTTTGAGGCTTCTTCTTCAGGTAAGAGCAATAATGTAGCATACACCCAGCATTCTGGCTATTTGGAAAACTTCCTATGAGACTGGAACCCATCTATTCAGCTTTAGGACTCTGACAGGGAGCTGACATACTTTGGATGCCTGGTGGCTGTTGAAATCAAGAGAGGGCAGGATGGTTTGTTGTTGTAGAACCAAAGAACTTGAAGTGCTGCAGGCATACATCAGAAAGAGCAAGAGATTACAAACTCCTGAAAATAAGATCAACCTTCTGCAATTGAGAAATTTCATGTACTGGACCAAAAAAATTGCATCTCTTCCCCCCAAAATTTAAAGGCCCTCAAAAACTTTAGTCATGTTGATACATAAGTGTCTTTCACTGAACAAAGCCAGTCTGTAAAGACTGAGATAGGAAGGACTTTTATTTTCTTTAGTTGATTGGATACTAACAAAATGTTATAATGCACACAATGAAACAAGGAATCATACATCAAACTGAGGATCTAAATAAATCTCCAGAAATCAATGCTAAAGAAAAAAAGGAATATGAAATACTTGACATGAATTCCAAATGAGTCAGCATAAAGATAGTCAAAATTTAAAAATGCATGAACAAAATGAGAATAGGAAGAAACAAGTAAAAAATATTTAAAAGAACCAAATAGAATTTTGGAATTTAAGAAAACAATATATGATTTCTGGCAAGATGGTAATAGAACAGGTCGAACTGTGAGAGTCTCTGCAAAAAACTCCTCTGTGTGAATGGGTGTGTGCTGGTGGGTGAGTAAAAGTCTGCCTGAGTAGAGACTCAGGTTCAGGAAACTGAGACTTTCCTCTGGAGGTGACTGTAACACACTACCACCCTGAGATTGGAGCCACTGGTGTACAGGATCATCTGCTGTTCTCGGGGCTTTCCTGAGAAAAGGTTATGAAATACAGCCACACCATCAACTGTGACAACAGAGTTGTAGAAGCCCCGGATCCATGGAGAGAGAGAGAGCAGGTCAGAGAGCGTTGGAGAGAAGTCCCACCACTGGTGAGGAAATGCCAACCAGAGCTATTTTCTCTGTCCCTGGACCAGCCAGAGATCTGCATTGACTCACCCAACTCCACTCATCCTCCAACAAGGGACCTAGAGGTTATCTCATCAAACTCATCAAACTTGGAAAGACAGACACCCCGATCCCATGCTGGAACAGGCACAAACACATCAGATCTGAGTGGGAGACTTGACAACAGCAGCAGCAAGCTGGGTGAGTCCAGATCTGATCTACGTTCCTCCCACAGTAGTCCTTGGGGCATCAGACCCATGGTGAGAGCCACCCTATTAGCCTGAGCTAAGAGCAACAGGGAGGGGCTGGAGACCAGAGCTGAAAGGAAATTGAAGTTAAAGGACAGCTTCAGAATGAGTTTTGTTTTTTTGTTTTCTGGGTTTTTTGTTTGTTTGTTTTGTTTGTTTTTCTTTGTTTTTTGTTATAGGTTTTTTTTCTTTCTCTTCTCACTTTCTTTCTATGTTTGATTACATTTTTGTTTCTGTTACTTTGTTGTTGTTTTTTAAAAAACATCCTGTTTGTGTATGGGTACTTTTGAGGGAGAATACACCAATAGGGTTTTTCTGGAGGTTTTTTTTTTTTTGGTCAGTTTGTGTGTTTGTATGATTGTCTGTATTTTTTTTTAATCTTTTCTGTCTTAGTGTCTCTTTTCATTTGTTAATTATCACGCCTGTCTGTTTTCCCTCTTCTTCTTCTCTCTCCAATTTCCTCTTGTCCCCTTCCTTCCTTTGTCCATTCCTTTCCTTTTTCTTACCTCATTTTGCTTTTAGGAGGTAAACCTGTACCCCCACTGCATGGACAGATTGTAAGGCAGTGGAGGGTGAGTTCCAGGGAGCCCATGCCTGTCAGCAAATACTGGGATCTGCAGATAGTTTCTGAATCACAGCTCCTCCTTGATTAAGTCTCAAAAATGCAAAAACGTATAGCCCCAACCTACAATCCAGCTTCAGAATTGAACAAAGCTAGAAGATTCATATAAGAAAGAAGAGATTGAGCAAACAGAAGTAAAAGCTACCCCCATCCCAGAACAACAGAATTAAAGAAGAGTTTAAAAAAAACAGGGAGGAAAATCTAAACAAATTAAGAAAAACCAAAAAAAGACCCCTGGGCAGTCAGTCACTGAGAAGATGGACTTCGGAATGCAAACAATGAAGAGGCTTCAGAATGACTGGTCTCAAACTACAAACCCAGATATCAAGACGTTAATAGAGAGAATAAATATAATTGAAGAGAGACAAGAGAAAAGAATGGAGGAATTGTTAACTGCAATAAAGAATACAGTGAATGAAGTAAATAACAAACTGATAAGCAGGGAAAGCAGAATTAACCAAACAGAAGAAGAATCTCAGAGCTTGAAACCAAAATATGGAACTAACCCGAACTATTAAAAACATAGAATAGAAGCTTTAAAAGACAGAACAAAACCTCTGAGCGAGGAGTGATTATTTCAAGAGGACAAACCTAAGATTAATTGGAATTCCTGAGGCAGACAGAGAAACAGAGACCACCTGGAACAAACATTCCATGAAATTATCCAAGAAAATGATCCTCATCTCATCAGTGACACAACCATTCAAACATAAGGGATTTGGAGAGCCTCTGCAAGACAACAAATGAGAAGACCAACTGCTAGACAAATAGTAATTCATCTATACAAAGTAGTTGTAAAATAAAAAACCCTAAAAGCAGCAAGAGAAAAAGGTCAGACTACTTCCAGGGAAGACAAATTAGAATAGCAGCCGACTTAGCTACAGAAATACTACAGGCTAGGAGAGCTTGGAGCCCAATCTTCAAAGTTCTCAAAGATAAACAATTTCAACCAAGAATTACCTCCCCAGCTAAACTAAGCTTCATCAGTGATGTAGAATAAAAATCCTTCCCAGACATTCAATCCCTAAGAGCTTACACTGCCTCCAGACCAGCTCTACAAAAAACTGTTAAGAAAGTATTAATCACAGAAGAAAGGAAAAAAGAACGACAACATCCTTCATAAGAGTGCAGGAAAAAGATTGAAAACACACATGAATCAACCCAAAATTTAAAAGAAAGATCAAAAAACAACAGCAATAACAACAATTTCTATAAGACCCTCATGACAGGGATAAACTCTCACATGTCAATAACTAGCCTGAATGTGAATGGCCTAAATGTACCAATGAAAACACATAGCATGGCAAAATGGATAAAATATCACGAGACAACAATATATTGTCTCCAACAGACTCATCTCACCAAAAAGGACAGTCACATACTCAAAGTAAAAGGATAGGAAGCAAAATTTCAGATGAATGGAACACAAAAGAAAGCAGGAGTCTCAGTCTTAATATCAGACAAAATATACTTTAAGATAACAAAGATTTAAAAAGATACTGAAGGTCACTACATAATAATCAACAAGAAATATCCATCCTAAACATAAATGCACCCAACATAGGAGCACCAACTTTCATAAAACAGCTTCTAGGTAAATTTTAAAAAGCTATTGACTCTAACACTACCATAACTGATAGCTTAAATACCCCACTCACAACCCTGGACAGATCATCAAGACAAAAAATCAACACAGAGATATAGAAACTCAATGTGACACTAAATCAAATGGACATAATTGATACCTACAGAACACTCCACCCAGCAACCACGTAATATATATTCTGCTCGTTACCACATGGAGCTTACTCTAAGATCAACCACACCCTTGGCCATAAATCATGCATAAACAAATTCCATAAGATTGAAATATTGTCATGTACCTTCTCAGATCACAGTGGAATAAAAATAAATATCAACACCAACAAAGTTAACCCCAAACCCACAAAAATATGAACACTAAATAGCATGATGTTAAACAACTCCTGGATCAACATGGGAATCAAAACAGAGATTAAGATATACCTGGAAACAAATGAAAATGAAGAAACATCTTACCAAAACCTCTGGAATGCTATGAAATCAGTACTGTGAGGGAAATTCATATCTTTATAAGCACACATGAAGAAAATGGAAAGATCACAGCTTAACACTCTAGCAAATCACCTAAGGAAGCTGAAAAGCAAGACCACTGAAAGCCTAACTTCAGCAGAAGAATCCAGATCACCAAAATGAAAGCCCAAACTTGAAACATAGAAGACAAAAAGATAATACAAATAATCAACAAAACAAAAAGCTGATACTTCGAAAGGATAAACAAGATTGAAGGACTCCTAGGTACTCTGGCCAATAAAAATAGAGAAAATCCCAAATAAACGCAATCAAAAATGCAAAGGATCAAGTCACAACTGACGCGAAAGAAATACAAAAGATTATCAGAGATTACTATGTACACTTTTATGGAAACAAATTTGAAAACCTAAAGGAAATGGAGGACTTTCTGACATCACACAACTTCTCCAGATTGAAATTGGAAGAAATGGAAACCCTAAATAAGACCAATAACAATCCAAGAAGTCAAGTATGTCAAAGAAAACTACTTACAAAATCAAAAAACAAAAGAAAACAAAAAAACCCTGAACCAGATGGCTTTCCAGCAGAATTCTATAAAACATACAATAAGGAACTGATACCAATCTTATTGAAAGTATTCCAGACAATCGATGAAGATATAACTCTCCCCAAATCATTTTATGAAGCTAACATCACATTGACACCCAAATCAAGTAAAGATCCAATAAAGAAAGAGAACTAAGGCAAATATCTTTGATGAACATAGATGCTAAAATTCTCAACAAGATCCTAGCAAACCGATTCCAACAACACATCTCAAAAATCATCCACCATGACCAAGCTGGCTTCATCCCAGGAATGCAGGGCTGGTTCAACTTTTAAAAGGCCATAAACATAGTTAAGTGCATCAACAGATTAAAAACAAAAACCACAGGATTATATCATTAGATGCAGAAAAAGCGTTTGATAAAATTCAGTACCCCTTCTTGATAAAAGCCCTCAAAAATCTAGGCATAGATGGAACATACCTCAAAATAGTAAGAGTCATCTACGAAAAACCCGCAGCCAGCATACTGCTAAACAGACAGAAACTGGAAGCATTTCCCCTGAAAACTGGAACAAGACATGGATGCCCACTCTCACCCCTCCTTTCCAACATAGTCTTAGAAGTCTTGGCCAGAACAATCAGATAAGAGAAGGAGATCAGGGGTATCCAAATAGGAAAAGAGAAAGACAAGTTATACCTCTTTGCAGATGATATGATTCTATACCTCAAAACCCAAGAGAATCTGTCAAAAACCTCCTTGCACAGATGAAGGACTTTGGCAAACTCTCAGGGTAAAAATAAATGTTCAAAAACAGTGTAATTCCTATACACTATCTATAAACAAACAGAAACCCAAATAAAAAGCACAATCTCATCCAAAGTAGCCACAAAAAAAAAAAAAAAAGAAAGAAAAATAAAGAAAGAAAATAAAAAAAAAAGTTTTTGTATCTTACAAAACAAATACATGAAAGATTTTTACAACAAAAACTACAAAACACTGCTCAAAGAAATCAAAGATGATACAAACAAATGAAAAAATATTTCATTCTCATGAACCAGGAGAATCAACATTGTTAAAATGTCCATCCTACCCAAAGCAATCTACAGATTTAACACAATACCCATTAAATTACCAGCAGTATTATTCTCAGACCTGGAAACAACAATAAAGAAATTAATATGGAAATATAAATGACCTCGAATAGCCAAAACAATCCTCAGCAAAAAACCAAAGTGGGAAGTATAACACTCCCAGACTTTAAACTTTATTATAAAGCTACAATAATTGGTATTGGTTCAAGAACAGGTATATAGACCACTGGAACAGGATAGAGATTCCAAAGAAGCAAAGCCTCAATTTCTCAACCAACTTATCTTCGACAAAGCCTCCACCACCAACCACTGGAGAGAAGAGAACCTGTTTAGTAAATGGTGCTAGGAAAACTGGCTGACCACATGCAGAAGATTGAAACAGGATTACTACCTCTCACCATACAAAAAAACCAACTCTAAATTGATCAAAGACCTAAGCATAAAACCTCAAACTTAAGAACCTTAGAAAACACAGGAGACACCCTTATGGAAATTGGAACTGGCAACCAATTCCTGATCAAAACCCCAAGTGCCCACGCCATAAGAGATAGGATAGACCAGGGACCTTATTAAACTGACAAGTTTCTGCAAAGCCAAAGAAACCATCAAGAGAAGCAAGGAAACAGTCACTGACTGGGAAAAAATATTTGCCAACTGTATGTCTGACAAAGGCCTAACATCTAGGATCTACAAGGAACTCGAACATGTCAAAAAGAAAAAAACAAACAGTCCCATTACAAAATGGGTACAAGATATGAATAGACACTTCTGAGAAAAAGACATACGAGCAGCCATCAGATACACGAAAAAATGCTCAGCCTCACTAGTCATCAAAGAAATGCAAATTAAAACTACACTGAGATGCCACCTAACTCCAATCAGGATGGTCATCATCAATAACTCAAAAAATAACAGATACTGTAGAGGATGTGGGGAAAAGGAATACTTCTATACTGTTGGTGGGAGTGTAAACTAATACAACCTCTGTGGTAAACAATTTGGTGATTCCTATAAGATCTAAAAATAGACCTTCCATATGACCCTGCAGTCCTCCTACTGGGAATATACCCGGAGGAACTCAAATCACTCTATTAAAAGGATACCTGCACTTGCATATTTATTGCAGCATTGTTCACAATAGCAAAAACATGGAACCAACTGTGCTGCCCATAAAAAGAGGACTGGATTTTTAAAAATGTGGTACATATACACGATGAAATATTACACAGCCAAAAAGAAGGACAAAATTATGAACTTCACAACTTGGATGGAGTTAGAGTCTATACTACTGAGTGATCTATCACAGAAACAAAGAACTGAGTATCACATGTTTTCACTCATAAGCAGACCTTAAACAATTATAGTAATATTGTAAGAAAGGGATTGACAGTAGCAGGAAACTACCCAGGGAGTGGAGTAAGGAGGCAGAATTGTCTATAATGGGAATCTGCTGG
>CAUYQG010043336.1:0-55713 GCA_963574415.1 Tarsius wallacei | reverse complement strand
GTGGGGGGGCGCCCCTCATCCACCCGGCTTTGTGTTCACGTGAAAGTCTCGTGATTTTGCCCGCGAAAATTTGGGATAAAAGGAACATGAAAACCTCCATTAAACGGCTTCTGCTCAAATCCGTTTGAACAGTGGTCCATTCTCTTTCTTTCTCTTTCTTTCTCTCTCTTTCTCTCTCTATATATATCTATCTCTCCTGCAGAATCGGCTCCTGCACTAGACAGGAGTCTAATCCCTTTGTTCCCCAGGAATAATCGCCGACACCACCACACCTTTCCAGGGACACCCTGAATCTCCACGTGGGGGCTGGTCCCCCACAAACTTCTATGTTTAATATTTAGAGTGTTATTTCTAATGGAAAAGGAGAGAGATGAAATAAAGGAGCTCTATCATGAAATAGGACGATCACTTTATGCCTTTCAACCAAAATCTCAAATTGTAAGTTCATTCCTTGGATTTTGTAACTTCGATTAACAATATTTAGAAATAATATGTTCAGTACTTCACAGTCTGTAACTCACAAAGCCTCCTGGAGGGTTAAGAAATGGTTTCTATTCATGCATCTAACTCATGGCCTGGTTTGTAAAAGAAAAAAAATTGAGAATGAGCTAAATGGATCACATTTCCTCTTTAGCAGATGACAAAAGGAACTATGAAACAGCAACAGATACCTGCTGTGGTGCTGAGATTCAGTTCTGCTCTCTTGCCCAGTGCATGGTAAGGAAAAGTGGAAAATGTCAGGGGAAGCAGGTTACCAGGAACAGTAACAGGAAGCCTCATGTTGTGCTGTTCCTGTAACTGCAATAGTTCTATAGTCAGAATAACTCCATGGCCCAGAGGACAATCAGCAAATAGGAGAGCTTAGAGTTTACTAAACTGACCCACTCCTGAAAAAAGATGGCTTCTTCCCCAAATGCCTAAACATTTCATTCACACTCTAATTTTAGTATATCCCATATAACTATGCAGTATTTACCCCCAACTGTTTGTTAGAACATCTAATCAAGGTTTTATTCACGTTGGGTTGTTTTCTACTTTCAGAAAATGGAATGGTGTTGATTGAGTGTCTTACAGGTGCTCCTTAAATGCAGCTGTATGTCTATGGCCATCTCTCACGGCTTTGGACATTCTCATTTGCTAATGGTCTGCAGACTACGTGTTCCTCTCCTTCTGATCCTTACCTTGTCTTTTTCTTGCATTCCTGAATCTCTTGGTATCTCTCTCTTTATCTTCATTCTTGTTTTCCCACTTTAACCATCACCCCTTCTGCACTTAGCTCTTTTTTGGCTTTGGATGCTATCTTCTGTCTATACATCTTTTATTCTCTTGTCTACTAACTTTCATTTCCCAGAAACCTATTACCAGCACACTATGGTTTTAGGTCAGATATTCTTTATAAAGTTGCCAGAAATGAGAATGTTCTGAATTTCCTTTATACTCCGCGTCTTACCCTTGCTAATTTTGTGTTTATCCAAGTGACCTGCATATCTCAGCTAAATAAACTGACATTCTATGCTAGTCTCAGAGGCAATTAACCTCCATCCATCTTAAATACCAGAGCTCTTTCTTTTTTTATATCCCTCTCTAGTTGTCAAAGCAGAACAATCCAGCACCTTGGATTTTTGGCCTCCAGAAAAATTTATAAAAGTAGAGGTGGCTATTTATTTTAACTTGTGAACAAGGCTTTCATATTCAGAAAAAGAAACTCTAGATCTCACAGCAGTCTATACTTCCAGTTTCCTTTTGTTTTTGCCCTTCTATTTATTTATTTGTTAAACAAAATTGAGAGGAAAAATCTGTTCTCACTTTAAATCAGCAGATGAACTTTTGTTTGTTGCAGTTGTTGCTGTTAATGGAATAGTAATTATTCTCATTACTCTAGCTAAGAGTAATGAGAGCAAAGCTTGGCTTGGTAAGAGCACACATTTTTATTAATCAAGTGAGTTCAAAGGGTAGACAGTATTTTCAATGGTTTCAGGGATCAAGTCTGTGTTAGTTTGTTAACAGAATGATCTCATTTTAACAGGTCTAGTGACATTTTTATATTTATACTGTGAGTATCTTTCTTACCTTTAAATCTTATCTTAGTAGAAAGAGTTTGTCTTTCCCTAAAATACCTTCATGGCCTACTTGTATTTCTTTAGACGTTCCTTGCTTCTAGTTTTCTAGGTTATCCAGCCAGTAGGATTTCAAGATTTGCTACTTTATATTTTTCTATAAGAAGCTTTTATAAAACTGAAGTGAAAGATTAAGTATCATAGAGAGTATTATGACACCATAGACCTATTATTTATGATCTGTCATGCAAGAGTTAGATCTCTGAATCATAATTCCAGCTTTCCATCTGAGAAGCTGTACAACTAAGGGAAAGTTTCTTTAAGCTTAGGTGCCTGCATTTGTGAAACAGCAATGAACATTACAGTATTAACTTATATAAATTAGATATAATAGCAGGAGGAAAAAACCCTACATCAGGTGCTTAAATATAAGAACAGTAACTATCTCATAATAGGAAGTCTTATAGCAAGGAGGTCCAGGTCCCAGTTTAATGATACCAGCAAGGTTTTCGATTCTCTTCACTGTACTTCTATCTACAGGTTTATTACCTATTGGATATTACACAGAGAAATGACAATGTTTAAACAAGGAAGTAGAGAAGATATTTTTTTCTGGGTTTCTGTTTTTATGTGTTATATGGGATGAATTGGTTACCCTCCAAATTCATACATTGAAGCCCTAATCCCCAGTAGCTCAGAATGTGACCTAATTTTGGAAATATAGTTTTTAAAGGGGTAATTAAAGTTAAATAAGTTCAGTGGAGTGAACTTTAACTCAATATGACTCATGTCTTTATAAGAAGACGAGCACAGGACACATATACGCAGAAGAAAGACCACATGAAGACATAGGGAAGAGAAGATGGTCATTTATAAGCCAAGGAGAGAGAGTTCAGAAAAAATTAACCCTAACAATCCCTTCTAACCTCCAGAATTATGAGAAAATTAATTTTGTTGTTTAAGTCCCCCAGTCTGTGTTAATTTGTTGTGGTAATCCTAACAAACTAATACAATGTATGAGAAAACCTTATTCCAGAATCCCCCTCATTAGACTCCCTCACAAGTCATTGGCCATAATTGAGTTTCATGTCTACTCCTGGTCCACTCACTAGCAAGGGTGTTGGGATTATTATTACTGACTTAGTGAAGTTCCAGCTCTTTGGAAGATGTCAGACACCAGAAAAAAAGAAATGTGGTTTTGGCAGAAAGGAAGAAAGAGAAGTTTTGGCAAGGAAGAGCTGGCACCCAGAGGTGTCAGTTATACCATCTCATGGGTTGTCATAAGGATTAAACTAGAAAATATGTGAAACAGTATAGTGCCTGGCACACTAAATTGATTGTAATTATTATTGTTGTTATCATTGTTTATTATTAAGCTTTATTTTTCTGAAGTTCACAGGATCCATGCCTGGCAATTCTTTAAAGGAAAATATTTTGTTATTTCAGTAGCAATTCTTTTTGGGTAGGAACATACAACATTCTTTTTGTACTGCAAACAGTATTATAGTATAATTCCAGCATTATTCTAATAATAAATAATAATTTTATTAGTAATATTTTTATGTCACGTGAAGAAAGTATTACATAACATCCAATAATGTGTTTATATTCAAGACTATACCCTTTGTTTAAAAATGTTCTTTTTAGTAGTAATGGGTTGAACCAGATGACCTTCCAAAAGATAAGTGCAGTTGCAAAGTAAAAAGTCACTGGTGAAAAGTGTGCCTCCCCCAAAGTAAATTAGAATTGAAATAAATTAGAAAATAGAACAAAATATGCATCTCAACCTGTAAATGATGCCTTTTTGGAAAAGGAGTCTTTGCAGATGTAATTAAGTTAAAGATTTTGAGATGAAGAGATCATCTTGGCTTATCCCAGTGTACCCTAAATCCATTGAGACGTCCTTATAAGAAACACATAGAGGAGTGGACAGACACAGAAAAGTTGATGTGAAGATAGAGCAGAAAGCATTGTGGCCACCCGCAGATAGTAGCAAAAAAGCTGAAAGAGGCAAGGAAGAATCCCAGAAATCCCAGCACTCAGCATCCAGAGCTGTGAGTGAATAAATTTCTGTTGTTTTAAGCCACCGAGTTTGTAGCAGTTTGTTACAGCAGCCTTAGGAAATAAATGCAGATCCCATGCTGTTGATCTCAATTATTTTGATACATTGTTTGATACATGTAATTCCTGAATTATTTATTATAATTTATAAACCAATGTTCTGTGTGGAATTTATTTAGGAGAAAGCAAAAGATGAAACCAAGGTGAGATATTCTATGAGCATGAATCTGAGTGTTTAATTTCCCACCATTTTTTCATCTTCTCTAAGGCTGTCTTTCTTAGAAAATGATTTCTTTTGGATGCCAAAGGTTTCACAGATGGCCATGTGCTAGATATATACTTTTAGTATTTGTGAGTGGGAAAATACATTTTCATCCCAAGGTGCTTTTTAGTAAGTTCCTTTTGTTAACTTTGAGCCTCGAAGGGTCTATAGTCCATTGAGAGAGGGAGAAAGAAGAGAGGAAGTGGAGGGGAAGGGAGAAAATAGAGGGAGGAAAGGGGAGGAGAGGTAGGGAGAGCAGAGGAAAGAGACTGACCTTTAAAAGAGTCATTAAAGAGAAAAATTTCATCTGTTAATTCCTTTTCTAATTTTCAGATAAATTTTGTCTTATAGTACATGCAACAACCAAAAGTGAAATTCATTAAATAAATATGCAATTCCTTATATGTGGCTTCCTATACCTGTGTGTCCAACAAGGTATGATTAATTATGACATGGTCACAATAAAGCTTAACATTTGGGAAAAAATGCTAAGTATTTAAACAAGATCAGGCATGTACTGGCAAGATGACAGACTGAGTACTGTGACTACTAAGAATTGAAGGTCTGTTTTTTGTAGATTTACAAAAAGCACAAAAAAAAGAAAGATTGAAATGTCTAGAATTACTTAATGTTGAATTATAAACCAAATCCTTTGAATTTTTAGTTTTGGCTTTACATTGTTGACTTTTGTTCTTTGTCAATTTAAAGTCATTCTAGTGTGGGAAATGGCAGTGTACTGTCATTGAAATTTGGCTTGCTTTTAGCTGTTTCTTGGTATTTATGCCAATGTTCTACAGGCTGTGAGCAAAATGTGCCCTTAATCAAGTGTCAAGTTCAATCTGAGAAGAAGAATAATAAAGATCTCCTAAGAGCAGAGGGATAGTTTGTAATTATCAGTTTGAGGGCCCCAAACACCCACAATGTAGCAACCTCAGGAAATTCCAGCCATTAACATGGACATTCACTTTTCTCTAAAGAAAAAAAGGAAAATAAAAACAATGAATCCCTCTCAGACATTAAACCAAGACAATTCACATTTTAAGGGTTTTATTTTATGACTTTCACTTGGTTTTGTTAAGGAGTAGTATATTCTGGCCCATAGTAGTATTTCAGTATTTCTTCTAGTTTCTAAAGGAGGAGATTGTCCTGAGGATGCAGATGTCTAAGCAGTTAACATCACAACCTTCTCCAGTTGCCAAGGAAATAGAAAAACTTGAGCTCTTCTGCAAAACTAATTTGCTAAGCAGTGTCTTTCTATTTTGATCTTAACTATTTGTTACAGTTATTCAATGATTGGGTTTGTCTTAATTATACCTGTATTTCTCTCTCGCTTTTATTTTTTCAGATGTTTTACTATTTGCCACGGATACATCTGTCTACTCTAGGTCTACTGCCATGTTGTTTGTTTTTCCTTTTGAATTTTTAAAAATTTTAATTATTATGGATACATAATAGTTGTATATATTTATGGGATACATGTAGTGTTTTGATACAGGTATACAATGTACAACCATCAAATCAAGGTAACTGGGATATCCACCACTTTAAACATTGATCATTTTTTGGAACTAAAAAAAATAAACTCAAGGAGATGGAGAGAAGAATAATGCTTATCAGAGACTTGGAGTGGCAGTGAGGAGACAGTGTTAAAGTGGAGATTGTTAATGGGTACAAAACTACAGTTAGGTAGACAAAATGAGATCTAGGATTTGATAGCAAAATAGGATGATTATAAATAATTTACTATGCACCCACATCTCTTTTTGATTCTGTTCATTTTCTTGATCTTCAATGGTGCTGCAAGAAAGATTTGGCAGATACTATTTCTAATAGTTTTACTTGACTCAACTGTCACTTGCAACAATAAAGCTTGGGAGAAAATGTACAAGAAAATTTTTTCTGACTTTGATTTTAGTTTATAGCAAATGAGGATTTTTCCCTTCTACATCTGTATTAATATAGCTGACTGCTGTGTACAACCTTACTGTGATGTGGATGACATTTTAATTTAGCTCCTTTTCAATACTAAATTTGCCTCCTCATCGCCTATGGAAGTAAGATCTTTAGGTGGCTTACTCATTATTTAATTTATTAATTTAGCCAACACTTATTGCCCATCTTAAATGTGTACTTATGCTATGGAACTACTGTGGAAAATTCAAAGAAACATGAGGATAGCACCCTGTTGGGTGCTAAGAAGTGTACATTCACATAAAGTGTAACTCAATATATGATAAATCGCATAGTAGATGCAACTAGATAAATGAAGAAAGTCTTATTTCTAGCTAGAGTAAATATGGATTTTTAAAATTATGCCTTTAAAAACAAGTAGAGTTTAATTCAATAAACATAGAGGTAAGAACTCTGAAGGAGGGTGTCTAAGAATGTGGAAGAGCAACTTCAAATGTGTGCGTGAAAAAGGTATTAGCTAGGATTGGGGCAAAAATAGTAAGGCTGCATTAGAAAGTCTGGCTTAAAAAGGAGGTCCAGGCCATGACAAAGGAGGCTCTGAGTATTTGCCAATCATTAATCAAACAAATGACATGAGTTAGTTTTCCTTTCAGAGGATTAATGTGACCACCACACAGAGATTATAGTAGAGCAAGCCTTTTGTATTGTTATCCACAGACCACCTGCATCAGAATCACTTGGGAATGCTTATTAAATACGCAGATTATGTATGTCCTTGTTTATCTGGGGAAGGCAATGTTATGGAAGTGATTCTTATCCACAAGGAAACTTGAAAACTAGAGGAATGGAGGAGAACATGCTGGGAGATCAGAAAACCAGTTCAGAAGTTAACAATAACGTTCAGAGAAAATCATAAAACTTACAAATTATGTAGATGAAAGAAAGACTAATCATTGGGTTGGGATAAACCTGGGTTCGATATACAAACATTCTGAAAAAAATGTCCCTTGGTTCTACTTTTCTGCCCAGTTATTGACATATTTCTCAGCTTTTTTTTTTAAGAACAAAACTCTTGACAGGTGTTATATGTCCATATCAACACTAGTTCTTATTCTTTCTTTCTCTCAAATCTACATTAATTAGATTTTTCTCTCTAAACTCCCAAATTGCCCTAATCAAGGCCTCATTGACGTTCATGTTGTCAAATCCAATAATCAATTTTCAATCTCGATTTTTCTCCACAGTTGATCACTCATTCTTTTTGAAACATTTTATTCATTTCACTTCTGGAATGCCATTCTCCTGGTTGTTCTTCAATCTCAATGGTTATTATTCAGTTTCATTTGTGTATCCCATGCATCTTCCTGATTGCACAGTATTGGAATATCCCAAGCATCAGTAGTCTGTTTTTTTTTTCTTCTGTATCTGTCATTACTCCCCTGACAATTTCACCTAGTCCCACACCTTTACAGACCATCAATACTCTGGTGACTTCCACACTTATATCTCTAGCCTAGATCTCAATGCTAAAGTACAAGATGTATTTACTCAACACCCTAGTCAGTATCTCCTCTCTTCCTGAATATTGAATGAGCAAAAGTGTTCATAAACAAATAATAATGAGCTGTTTTTCTCTTCAAATTTAATCCTCCTCAGTCTTCTACATCTCAATAAATGGCAAAATTTCTCATATGATTAACCTGTTGTTGTTTGTCTTATCCTATGGAAAATTCATTGAAGCTTTAATTTAATGTATATCTACTTTTACCTAACTCACAATTATAAGAATCTCAGTTATTTTTTATTCAATCAATAGCCAATAAGAAACAGAAAAGAAAAATATGAAAATGAAAAGTTTTCCAGAAAAATCAGTTCCATAAAGAAAAATAATTTCCAGATAAATCGTTTCCATAAAAAAAAGAAAAAGGAGCTAAATATGGATGATTTCATATGAAGAAAAAGTATAAGTTGATGCCTCTAATAACACTGTCAAATCATTAATAAAAGGATAACATGTTTAGTAAACACTCTCTATAGAAGTGTTAAATTAAGTTGGTATAATAAAATTTGGCATTTGAATGGTAAGTTTCAGGTTTGAGAAGCATTTAATTTCAGAGAATAGTATCTTATTCTTTGACAATGACCTCAAAATAAAAATGTCAATTTATTTATTCATTTTACAGATTGTTTGTGACTATCTATCTACAAGATAGACAATGATATAAGTGACTTAAAAGGAAATCAACCCAGTATCATTTTTTATCTACCATGGTTTTTGCTGGTTTTTTCCTATGCATCTTAATGTGGCATGAGATCACAACTTCAGTACAAGTGGGCTTGCTCTTCCTGAAAAGCAAGAAATAGTTGTATTTTACATGTTTTTCCTAAGAATGCCTGGCTGTACAATACCAACTTTCTCTTTTATTCATGTTGAATTTCCCTTTTGCTTTGGATGTAAACCTGTGACAATTATCCAGAATAATCTAAGCTCTCAGCCAATGTAAAGTTATTTTTATGCATATTTCGAACATGTTAACAAACTTTTCCTGTTTATTTTGAAAGCTACTCTGCATTTCAAAAGGCCAAATGAGCATTGGCATTAAGAGTTTTATAGTGGAAGCCAGTGTTACTTGTTTATGTATTAATTGATGATGGAAATCTTTTACTTTTCTTTATATGACATCTGACATGTTTACAATACACTTAAAATTAGCTATCCTATATAATCTCACTAACTGTTTATTTATTAAGCAGCTAACAGTGTTGTGACAAAAGCAATGAGAGTTGCAAAGTAAATGTGTCCATGATTTGAGTTAAAGCATTATTCATCACATTCTCTCAATATAACATGTAAATAACCAATGCATTGGATGCATTTAAATCTTTCAATGTCTTCTTTTTAAACATGATGATTGAAGATAATGTCATTTTTATAATTTGGAGAGATTTAATTTTCAAAACAGCCCCAAAGTATTTGCTTCAAGTAGTAGTAAGATGAGTTTGGGGACAAAATGTAGTGTGGTTATGAAACACTGAATTGATTTTGGAGTGATTTAGCAAACAGAACCTCACTTTCGTGATTAAGTCTACTGCCATTGAAAACTGATTATAAACCGAACGTGATGTATTATTTATCTAGTTCTTATAACAACCTTGTGAAGTGTGTTCTTCTTATCTCCATTTTACAGGATAAAAAAACTAAAAGAGAGTAAGTTGTGAGAGAGAGATAGAAGCTGGTTAGATAGACAGAGGGGAGGGTCTCAAGGAGACATGACACCTGCAGAAATGCCCCGTGCATCACCCCCATTATATAATTGTTAGCTTAAAATGTGGTTAATGTGGTTAAGAACATCCTTTCAATCCATGATGTACTGCTAAAAGGAACTTTTTGCTGCTTAAACGCAGGTGCAGAAGCTTAACTAAATGTCCTAACTTGACCTTGGCTTATTATAATATCATCAACATAGCACTAGCATTGAAGTTTTACTCCCCCCCCCAGTAGCCTTTTCTGTGGTACTTATGGGTAATATTCAAGGTGGAGTAGCTTGGGTCAAGGACCCACATGTGCAATAAGCACTGGGTTTCAGGAAGTCAGGGGTGGATGGGATGTAAATGAGAGAAACGCCCCCAGGAAAGATAAGATAAAAACCACACACACACAAAACTCCTAGCACTGGGTTACCCATTTCAGGCCCCCTCTCTTTTCCTGGAGAGTTTTGTTGCTTAATAAACTCCTTCTTTCACTCATCCTTTTGTTGTTTGCATTCCTTAATCTTTTTGGTCTTGAGACGAGAATCCAAGGTAGCTGGTTTAAGCTGACAATGGAGTTCAAAACTCCTGCAACATCTTGGTGCCATGACTCAGATAGATGGATTCAGAAGGGTGAGTGAAAGTGGACCTCTCTGTACTTTCATTTCTGAGGTTCTTGTCCTCAAGGCAGTTTTCTCTCCCTCAAAACCAACATGGGTCTCTGTCAGCCACATAATAGCAGAGAGCGCTGCTGCCATTCTACAAGTCACAGAGGACAGGCTTGCTGGAAAGGGGTTAGTCAATCCCCCATCGCCCTCAGATGTTGGGAATGTTGACTCTGTTCTGATGTGGTTTCCTTTCATGGATGTCTAGCCCTTGCATGGGACTGGATTAAGTTTGGGAGTAATTGAAGATTTCTGGCCAAGGCTATACCTTAGTGTTATCTGAAGGGTCTCAGACCAATTGCAGCTCCCAACCGCCCATTCGGGTATCAGCAAAAGACTTCCAATTGCATTTTCTTCCTTTCAAAACTGCCATGGCTCCTACCGCTTCTTTGTATTCTATGTTAAAATATTTTATGCAATGTGATTAAATGCTGATATTCAATAGGATATGTTTTAGACATAAGGCAAATGACAAGGAACAATGTTGTTTTTGCCATTTTTTGAAAACAGGGGGACATGAGGAAAAAGCTAGGGGAGATTTTTTTCCTCCATTACACCTGGACTGCTTCTTTTATGTCAGGGACCAACATAGTTTTGCTAATGTGAAGGGAATGGGCCAGAATAGGCCTTAATTTTCTCCTTTTGGGCAGAATTTTGTGGAACCAAACCACCCCACCCTCAAAAATGTAAGAGTGTATTTTTTTGTTTAAGACAAACTTGGATTCCAAGCTACACCTTAGCCATTCAACAGTTATTCACCTGCTTAAGAGACTTTTCAGGATATAAGTTATTAAGGCAATATGAATTTTCCCTATTGGAATACTATCAACCTTATCCACTAAAACTCAGGTATCCTATTTGCTGACTTCATTGAGACCTAAATTCCAATTGTACTGTCCCATGTGTAATTCTAAAAATCATCCACAGAACAGGGATGCTTCCATAGCAAAGTCTTGCCAAAAATGGCTACAATATGTCAAACATTGGAAGAAGATTCAATAGATCCACACACCTTCCTTGGACATTTTTTATGCCCTCAATTTGAATAGTCATGTAGAAAAGGAGGGTTCTACCTACAAATTAACCCTTCTCATTTCTGTGGTTGCTGGCAACTAACCAACAATATACTGACACTTTTCAAGGAAATGAAGGGAGGAGAGTGCCTATGCAAAGACTGGTATGTAGGGTTGTTACTCATATGGCTAGTCCAATTTATGCCCACCTCTATTGTGTGCATGCACAAACAGATGTGTATGCCTTCCTCCAGTACCCACACCACTCCTTCTGAGTGCTCTAGCTCAAATTCAAGTACTCCAATACATCTTTCAGATTTCCACGTGGGAAGACCCAACGAGACAATGAGGCCAACAATCTAGGAGGTTCAGAGGTCAGGAGTGAGGGGCTGGGGTTTACGCATTTAAACATGACCAAATCCTATCAACACAGTCCCTCCCACACACATGGATGGAGGTCATCCTCCCATCTCTGGGGACATCATGAGTATCTGAGGACAGGGAGAATGGGGGCACAACCCCCTTTCCTTTGATCCCACTCATACATGTCTGTCAGAGAGAAAAAAAGTAAGGAACGTTTTTCCTTTGCCTCTCTCTCATTTCAGATGGGCAACAGGACATTTGCATC
This sequence comes from Tarsius wallacei, assembly GCA_963574415.1. NCBI lineage: Eukaryota > Metazoa > Chordata > Mammalia > Primates > Tarsiidae > Tarsius > Tarsius wallacei. The sequence continues at coordinate 43,867 of CAUYQG010043336.1, read as the reverse complement.
AAGAGTTTGCACTCCTTTAGAGTGCATCCTGTCATACTGGGACTCCTTTGATCCTCAAACACTGAGGAAAAAACCTTAAATTCTTTTGTACCCAGGCATGGCTAAGTTACAAATTACAGGACAGGGAAACTTGGCCTCCAGAGTGAAATATTAATTACAATGCAATCTTATAATTAAACCATTTTTTAGACATAAGGGCAAATAGTCTGAAGTTCCTTATGTACAGGCTTTCACCATGGTTCAACCAACCTCCCTCAGAGAGGTAGATAGAAAAAATATACATTAAAGTCCATGTTCCTTTTTCTGATAAATGTCTCAAATTAAATCTAGACTAGGACTATCAGTCCCCCTCCCAAACAAAAGTAAAGGGATCACACGTTAATTGATCCTAAAAAAATCCATGTATTGCCATTTTAATCTGCTTTTTCCAAACCAAACCAGCAAGTGTTCAATAAAGTCTTCCAACTTTACTAAATGTTAAAAAAAAAAAAATCAATGATAGATAACATGAGTGTTTGTTATGTCAGGCTAAAGATTTTTATAAAAATAAAATTATATCAACTTGCTGTTCCTAGCTAGCTCCCCCACCTCCCCTTTGAACAGGTAAAACTTTGAAAGCTGGTTACTATCTGAGTACACTTTACTAAGCCTAGTACTTCTTTTGTGGGACAGATGAAATACTAGGTGCTATCTGTAGTATGATAGTGTGGGACCTGGACACTCTCACCTAATTGTCCATACCTCACAACTGGAACTGTAATTTAGCAATTTATAAAAGTGTGTTAATGAATTTACCTGCTCATAATTGAAACTAAATAGGGACAGGTCATTTCACATCCACATGGTCTGTTCACTCTAAAGGGTTTTATACCAAACCACTACAAACAGAGAAATGATCAAAAATTTAATATTCAATTAAAAGAGAACCTTTAAGTTTTTTCCTTTTTTCCCCTTCAGCTGAGGCTTTAAAAAGAAAGAAACAACAGTATACCAACCAGAGGGCAGGAGGAGGGCTGCAGAAGCAGAGGGCAAAAAAATACATCTCAATTGACAGTCACCATTTGTGACAAAACTCCAGTGACCCATCAGAAACCTAGTAAGAATAAACCTGCTAAGGGGATGGTATCTGTTGCAATGGATACAATCTGCAGGGACATTAGAAGCTTAGTTGCCCCAAAGAGGCCTCAATCTCCAGGACCTTGTCCACTTCACAGGCCAGAAAACCACTGGAAATTGGATATGCTTTCTTCTGGAAAGGAAGGAGCACCTAGCTCAGAAATGATGACCTCTGAAGAGGCCTGGGAATCAGCTAAAGTGCCTGGCATAGCTTACCATCACCCCAGTAACACCCAAGTGAATATTAGGGTGCTGGAACTCAAATTACTTTCTTAATTAACACTGGTGCCAGCTGTTTGGTCCTGGTCATCCATGTTGGAATACAAATAGTCTTAATTACAGGTGTTAAGGACAATTCAAAACATAAATGTAGGTAAATGTAGGTTATATAGGAAGATGGCAAGAAAAATCCAGAAAAAGCTTCTGAGGTACTAAAGACCTTACTTAATAAAATAATTTCTCATTTTGGACTTCCTAAATACTTCCAAAATGATAATGGCCCCTCACTCAAAGCTGCTGTCACCCAAGGGGTCTCAAAGGCATTAGTAATTCAATATCCTATTCATTGTGCCTAGAGACCACAATCTTCAGAAAAAAAAAGAAAAAGGAATGATATTATTAAAAGACATCTTAAAAAGCTATTATAGGAAACTCATCTCCCCTGAACTACTTTGTTACCCATGGCCTTACTATGCATCAGGAATACCCCCAAGAAAATTAGGGCTAAATCCTTTTGAAATGATGTATGGACAGTCTTTCTTAACGATCTCTTGCTAGACCAAGAAACTTCAGACCTGATTTTAAAAATTACTTCATTGGCCCTATTTCAATAAAAAGTAAAAGAATTATCAAAAGTACAACCCAGAGAACAAGGGTCACCCTTGTTTAGCTCAGGGATTAATTGCTAGTGAAGGCTCTTCTTCTCTCTCTCCCTCTTTAGACCCAGATTGGGAGATCCTACACGGGCCTTCTCTTCACTCCTTCAGCAATAAAGTTTGCTGGAATAGATTCCTGGATTCATCACATTGGAGTAAAGCCTTGGTGTCCTGAGGATATCACCTCCACCAGTCCAGAGTGACCTACAGACTACTACTGTGAGGAAGTTGGGGATCTCAAATTAAAAATCATAAAAAGACAAGTGACATCCTTCCCTTAACACAGGGAAGTTTTAAACATCTATGAGTATTCGTTTTGTAATTCTGCCAATAAATGTGGTCATTATATTGATTTTAGCTTGCATTGTAAGGCATTTTTATAGAAAAACCCCAGACTGCAACACCCCATGGCCCTTCCACCTTCTCTAACCTAATAAACCTTACCTTCAATGAATTCTTACATATTCTCCTCTCTAGTCTTACTCTTTGCTCCCCAAACAATCCTCTTACTTCCATCAATAAACTACTCTGAATAATTGCTGACCTTTGACTACAGGGAGATCTATGCAGCTTCTCTCCTGATCTTATCCATTGGCATTATTTTCTAACCTGTATTTTGCTTTGGGAAGTATTACATCTACCTGAAGTATTACATCATAAAGTTTAACAACCCTCAACATTAGTCCTTTACTTTCACAACAATAGCCTCTATATACATCACATTTTCGTTTACTTTATCCTTTAATAGCTGGATTCCTGTCGTCAATCTCACACACCCATTTCTAAACAACACAAACATATCCAATTGCTGGATTTGCAAGTCAACCCAAACACAATGCTACACAGCTATCCCACTAAACTAAACTGCCTGGACCCAAACTAACATGAATATACAACTCAGATTTCTAACAGAACATTTGATAGAATACATTACTGACTTTGGAAGCTAAAATAATTGGTCTGGGGACATTCTCCACAAATTACCAAGCACTCTACACACCTTTATTTCCAAACATACTTCCCAGAATGGCAACATATTAAAATCTATCTCCTATGACTTTTGCCTTTCTACCCCAGGACTGTTTTTCTTATGCAGCACCTCTTCCTATCTCTGCCTGTCTGCTAATTGGTCAGGCATCTGCACCCTAATACACCAAACACCAGATATCAATAGCCTACCTAATAATCAAACACTCCAATTCCCTTTATTAATTCCAGCTTCTTTATCTCTAACCAGATCCAAAAGAGCAATTCAACTCATATCCCTGTTAACAGAAATAGGTATCTTAGCCACCATAGGCACAGGGGTGGTGGGCATCACTATATTCACCACATATTACCAACAAGTATCTGCAGTCCTTTCTAACACCATTATATATATGGTGTTTTATATATATATATATATATATATCCATAACCAGTCTCCAAAGACAAATAAACTCATTAGTAGGAGTAGTACTTCAAAATAGGAGCGCACTTGACCTATTAACTGCCAAGAAAGAGGGATATGTCTATACCTTCAAGAAGAGTGTTGCTTTTTTGTTAACAAATCAGGCATAGTTCAGGATGCAGCTTGTAGACTTCAAGAAGGAGCAGCAGATCTCACTCAGCAAGCCACTAATTCATGGTAGTCCAAATTAACACTCTTCTCTTCAAAAACATGGCTATTGCCCTTTTGGGGGTCCCTAATAACGATCCTTCTGGCAAACTAGAATCCATCAAACTCAAATGGTGATGTAGACAGAACCCCACATGGCAGAACCTTTCTTCTGAGGCCTGTTAGACTGCCCTCTGGAGGATCCCTGACTACCACACATACAATGTCCCCCTCTCAGCTTGAAGAAGCCATAGTGGTCATCGTCCCTTTCTCCGAATGGCAGTTAACCATACCATTCCAGAGGGGGAAATGAAAGAGGAGATAGAAGCTGATTAGGCAGACAGAGAGGGAGGGTCAAGGAGACTTAACACCTGAGGGAATGCACCCTACACCACCCCCATTATATAATTGTTGGCTTAAAATGTGATGAATGTGGTTGAGAACAACCTCTCAATCCAGTATGTACTGCTCAAAGGAACTTTTTGCTGCTTAAATGCAGGCACAGTAGCTTAACTAATTGTCCGAACTTGACCATGGCTTATTACAATATTATTAACATAGCATTAGCATTGGAATTGTACGCCCCGAGTGGGCTTTTCTGTGGTACTTATGGGTAATATTCAAGATGGAATAACTTTGGTCAAGGACCCACATGCTCAATAAGAATGAGGCCTCAGGAAGCAAGGGTAAGTGCTCAAGAGTGAGATGTAAATGAGAGAAATGTCACCAGAAAAGATCAGATAAAAATCACACACAAAAAAACCTCCTAGCACTGGGTAACCCATGTTGGGCCCTCTCTCTTTTCTGGAAAGCTTTGTTGCTTAATAAGCTCCTTCTTTCACTCATACTTTTGGTGTACACATTCCTTAATCTTCTTGGTCATGGGACAGGAACCCGAGGTAGCTGGTTTAATCTGACAGTGGAGTTCAAAATTCCTGCAACAGTACCTAGTAAGAGAGATAAGTAGAATTCCAACCCAAGTTTGTCTTTGTTCTAAAGTCCATTTTTAAATATGGTGCCTTTGATTTGCAGTTAAGAAGACTTGAAAGATTTAACAAAGAATTGGCAAATTTAGTGCAAAATATAAACAATCTGATTATTTGTCCTTAAATAGACCAAACACACAAGTGTCAGTCTTTTTCAGCCTCTAAACAATTGTATTAGCATCGTGTAGAATAAGATTCTTATCTATGCATACACATAGCACACACACTCACACACACACACACACACACACACACACAGACACAGACACATTGATCCATTTATATATAAATGGACAAATCTTTAATGCATATGGAAAGAACACTTGGAGAAGTTGTTTTCAAGGTTGCTACTAAAGTCAGTTGAAGTTGATCTCTAAAAAGAGATAGTAACTTGGAAGACTGTAAAAAAGAGATAGTATAAAGCACATTGGACTGAGTTTCAATGCCTGGATATCAGTCCTAATGTTCCCACTTAGCATTCTGTGTCTTGGACAATTAATTTGATTATACATAACCTCTTTTCAGCCCTTGTAAAAATAGCTTAATAATGCTCACTATTCCTGCTTCACAAGATTTAGAATTTAGCTAGGTTTTAGCAAAGAGATACTATATATCACCTATCTTGGCATCTCAAAATCAAGTCCATTGCCTGGTAAAGGTAAGTACACAAGAAAAAAAAAATGAAAGCAACTTACAAATTATTACTATTACTTTAATTTGCTCAAAAACATTTTTCAAGTATTTACTATGTGGCCTGTTTTTATATTGCTATGGAGTGGTGGATAATAACAAATTATTTCAGGTCTTCTGAATACAACCCAAGCATTTGGGATCATACACGAGTCACTTGCTTCTTGTGCTTACACTGGCTAAAATGTCAGCACCCTCAGTTAACAGGTGAGATTAAATTAGTAAAATGCAAAAAATATAGTAGAAATATGCATGGTTTTCACTAAGTTGTTACTCTTTTTAAATGAGGCTTATCATTATGTCATCTACAGAGCTAAAAATCATCTAATGTCTGAATAGTAGTCTTGTATGGAACATAACTAAGTTTATAACCTAATGATTTTACAACTGGTCTAGCCAAATGCAATATTGTAAAGCTTATCCTTGAGCTAATTTCTCTAATAATCACTAACGTGGACTTTCTGGAAAATAGAAATGATCTAAAACTAGATTGTGATAATTAAATAAATCTGATTCCAGTAAGGAATTGTGTTACATATGCAAATGTGTTCTTTTTCTTTTTAACATAATGGTATTTGCCACAGGAAAGAAAAGCTTCCAGAAGTCCTGATTTTGAGGGAACAGTTTGAAAAATGATCAGAAAGTCAAGTGTCTGACTCAGAATTTATCTTGTGTTCTTAATGACTGCCAGTTAACTCCATGCAAAACTCTTTGAAACACAAACTTTTCTGCAGAGTTCATCTAGAGGGCTGTTCCAAAGGAAATTTAGCAACTGAAAGCTCACTTCTGATGCCCAAGATTCAGTGAAGTCACACAACTATGCATGCTTTCTTTGTAGACTTAGTGGAAAGTTAAACTTTGGTTGGGATACAAGGTGCAGGGCTAAAAAACAAAATTGATGACTTTTTAGCAAAAAACCCATGGGATAATGATTAGTAGGAATCATAATTGTCTTTCTTCTGGGTGCTAGAGATTTTTAATTGACACCCAGCAATTCTTATTTCCTATTGAGGTTCACATTATTTCACTCTATCAGTGTCTTTGCCATCCAATGAACTATGACACAAGAACCTTGGTTATTTTTCTGGAAATTCATCGATAAGGGTAACCATGGCAACAAAAATAGAGATCAGAAGGATCCTAGCCAGTGTGTTCCTGTCTCTTTTCCTCAAATAAATCCTGCACTTCAGAGTCAGGCCTTTGTTAGGGCTATGAGGCTTCTTCCCTTAGCAATCACATAATTGTTTTTAGGTAATGCTCAGTTGAGTACTGATGCCATAGGGCAGGAACCTTGACATTCTCATATAGTCCATGAGAATTACAAGTTTCTACTTCTCTGGAAAAATATTTGGCACTAATTATTAATATTTCTTAAAATGTTTTTATATTTGAGCCAGGTAAATTTATATCTAAAAACTTACCCTAAGAAAAGAATTAGAGATGTGTATAAGATTTATGTAAATGTTCACAGGAATAATTTTTATAAAAATACAAATATGGAAAAGACAAACTATCGGAGGGAATTATAATAATATAATATTGGAATATGTTGTCGTCATTAATCTTCATGTATTTGACTGAAAACAAAGTTAATGCCATGCAGTAGAAAAATGTTTAAAGTAATTACAGCAAACTCACATCTAAAATATTATGCAACCATTAAAAAAGAATGGATTTGAGCTATACCAACTGACTCAGGGTTTCCATGAAATATAGGTGGGTAAAAAGCAAGATTCAGAAAGTATTTATGATATTTCATTTACGTAAAATAATACAGGCACAAAAGCCCCAAGCCCTGTATATCTGTATACATGTATTCATGTATGCATCTATGCACGTAAGTCGAATTAGGCACAGAGAAGATCTTGAGAATGTAGACTGCAATGTGGATTACCTTGTGGCATAGGAGAGCTGATGTTTAATGAAATAAGAAAGCAAAAAAAGGAAAGAAAAATCGTTTAAACATGATCATAGTTTTTGATTAAGCAACATTATGCATGTTTAGAAGATGGCATAAAGAAAAATATGTAGTATTTTGATGACATTTTATTTTGACATTTATTACAGGGGCAATTGCCCAGACTATGCTAATATGTAAAAACAGGATACGGCCTAGTACGGTGGCTCACGCCTATAATCCCAGCACTTTGGGAGGCTGTGGTGGGAGGACTGCCTGAGTCCATGGGTTCTAGACCAGCCTGGACAACTTGGTGAGACCCCAGCTCTACAATAAATAAATAAATAAAAATTAGTTGGGTGTGGTGACGTGCATCTGTAGTTCCAGCTACTTGGAAGACTGAGGTGGAAGGATTGCCTGAGCTCAGCAGTTTAAGGCTTCGGTGGCCATGAGCGTGCCACTGCACTCCAACCTGGATGACAGAGTGAGACTCCAACTCAAAAAACAAACAAACAAACAAACATTTTTGAGTTGGTGTCTCACTCCAACTGTTTGGGCTCCGGTGTTCATCCTCAAAGACTTATTCTTCTCAAGATCATTCATGACTCCCATACTGCCAAACCCATTGAACTTACCTGTATTCTATATTTGTAATTTATTGATTATTTGCCTTTCCATGCCAGAAGGCTGTGTAGGATCATTTGCCTTGTTAATCAATCATACTTTGCCAATCATAGTAGATATTTAGTAAGGATCTGTTGAATGGATAAGTGAATAAGCACTGGGTATTATAGTGCCTTTATCTGTAACTTGAGGTTAATAATAGCATTCATATTCTTGAGAGGAAGTAACATTTATTGAATAACAACTATGTGTCCTGCAGTATGTTTGAGTCTTATATATTAATATTTGTATTCATTAACTTTCAAAATTGTGTGAAATGAGTATATCCTCCTTGTTTTACATAGGAGTTATGAGACTCAAACAGATTACAGATCCAAAGTTATACAGTTTGGTATTCAAACATAGGTTTATTTGTTTCTAAATCTATGCTTTTTCTAAAACATCAAGAAATCTCCTTAACATTTTACTGCTCTTCACCCAAGATGTGGTCCTAGACAATGCCTCAATTTAAATGTTACTTTTTTGTGGATTTCAGATGTTTACCAGAAACTGTCATAAAGCTATCTTGATTGGTTCCTCCACAAACTTGTCCTATATCTTTTATGTGGGTCTGTATTGTTTCTCCACATTTTTCATTTTGTGCTTACTTTTTTTTCAGTGACTTCTCCTTTCAATTTTCTTTTTATTCCCTAAAGTTCTCTGCCCTTGGTTTTGTCTCAACTTGCTTCCCAGATTCTGCTGCTACTTTCCCAATCTTTGATCTATTAGTTTTCATGATGTTGCAGAAGTTTAGGACAATCTATTTTTCACCCTCTCTTCATCTCTTTCCTGCAGTTTCCTATTCACTTGTTACTTCAGTGATCAGGTTGGTGTGGATAGTTGCTAACTTATTCTTATTTACCCTAATAGCTCTTACAAGCTCTAATTTTGAGGTACCTTTTAGATAATTACATATGGACATTCTTAATCAACACAAATAAAACCAAATTCAACATTTCTTCTCTTGAAACATACTCTGCCTTGCAGTTCACTCTCCCTGCTCTCTCTTCCTTTTTCTCATTCACTTTCTCAAGTGTTATTATTATTAACTTTTTGTTTTTGGCACTAATATTTTCCAGTCAACCAGAAGAGTCAGTATTGGCTTTTTAACAGAAAGAACCCTCCTTTTCAATTAATCTCAAATTCTTATGCATTCTAACTAGTTTTTTTTTTTTTTTTTAATTGAACATTTTCACTAAATTCAACTAAGAAATGTTGGGTAATTTTAAACCTCTTTACTCCAACATTACCTTTTATACCTGTCTTTGGGAGGCAATAACAAGCTTTTCTTCCTCACTGTTTTGGATGGAGAAACATGAGTTAAAAATGATCAGAAGATGACCTTTCTAGTTATACGAACCAGAGACTCACAGTTTAGCTCTGGAACTTCCTGTGTTCATTTCCTTTTAATGAGTTTGTTCAAACTTTATCTTAAAAACTATGCAACTTTGACCTTTTGCTTCTTTAGGCTAATACTTACCTAATAACTTTGAAGGCCTGTCTCATGCCACAACTTATCACTTTCCCACAAAGGCATTTGGATCAACATTATTTCCACCTTTTCCTACCTTTGTATGCACAATTCAGATCTCAGTCTGCCAATGCAAACATCCTTCACATTTTTAGTTTAGCCTGAGGCCAGAGGCTGAGGAAATGCCTGAAAGCATAGAACTTAACTTGCACTGCACTGAAAGAATTTCTTTCTGATGATAAAACTAATAAGTGTTCATTGCAGAACAATTTCATAACACCAGAGATCCCACACATACAAGTGAAACAGCCTTAATTCTGTAACATAGAAATGATGATTACTGTGAATGCAGCAGAATATGCATGTATATTTGTACAGATATATAGGTGTGTTTGTTTGCATATACAAATGTTTAAGTGAGACTATTGTATGCATACTGTTGGAGTATCTACATTTTTACTTGATATTTTTCCATGTAAATAAACATACTTCTCTAATGTTATTTTAATGACTACATAGCTACTGTAGGTGATTTAGGATGCCTTTCTAAAATGTATATAGCCAAGTCACCATTTGGCCACAGTGGGCACACGTAATCAAGATCTCCTGACCATGGGTATACCAAGGATGAAATCCTCAGGTTTGGCTCAAGAATAAATCATCTTAAAATATTTTACAGAGTTTGGCATCTTTTTGTCAACAACAGTCATAACTAGAGTGAATTCTTAAAATTGGAAATGTTTAAAAAAAATTGGAAATGTTTGGAAAAAAGTAAATTATTAATTGTTCTAGTTTAACAAACTGGCTGCTCTCTCCCTTGGGTTAATCAGAGCAGAGACAGAGAGCTAGGGAAAATGGGTATTTAATTTAATACCATAGAATCAGGGAGCAAGTGGGTGTATTCACCACCCCCCAAAAAAAACTTACTTAGAATTTATACTTCATAGCCTCTCACTCACCTCCAAGACTAAATTAACAATAGCATGACTCAAGATCTCCTAATCTCTTCACCAACCCCTGAGACTGAATTAACGAGGCCCATTGGCAGTTTTGGCATGACCTAAGATCTAATCATGTTGATAGTTCCTTAAAGGGGGGTAGAAAATTGCAACAAATAAGCTATCTTGGCTCATTTAGATAAACAACTTCAAATCAAATATGAGAAATATTAGAAACCCCCCACCCACCTCCCCTTTCCTAGGACCTTGGCCTATAAAAGAATGACGTATATCTTTTCCCATATGATTCCAAATATGATGTTATTGTCATGCTCTAGTATTTGAGAGACTACAGTCATTTTTATTTAAAGTTGCTTTATTCACATTATTTGATTTACAATAAAATTATATTTTTAATATGTTGATTAAGCATTTTCATTTTTACTTCAATGAATTGCATATTTATTATATTTTACCATTTTGCTATTGGAGTTATTTGTTGCCTTTTTAAATTGATTTCATGATTTTTAGTTGATTAAAAGATTCTATCTCTGATAAATGTAGTACAAATAATGTTCCCATTTTTTCAATTTCTCTTAATTTTAATAAAGTACTAATACAAAAGCTTAAAAATGTATAGATTAGTAGCTTTTTAACTTTCTTTTTTATTTTTGTTTACCTGGTCTATGGAAATATCACATAAATATATGAATTTTTCTAAATATTTTTTTTAAACCCTTTCTTCTATTTGGTTATATGATATGACATATTGATCTAATCTTACTTTTTCTAAATATGATTATTCAGTTTTCTAAGACCAGCTGTTAGATAATTGATGCTTCTGAGTGATTTGAAATGCCACTTTTATCACATAGCAAATTCTTATATATGGTATAATAATGTATATAATTTGTTTCTTTGTGTGATGGAAAAGTATTGCACTTTGTACAATGTTATGTCTTTTATGCTAAAGCATCACTCTTTAAACATTGTGAATTTTGTGTACACACACACACACATGCATATACACACAAATATATGTATATGCATATGTATATATAGTGCATATTATTTATAACACACAGCAAACATATGTAAATATACTCACTTTGTTATGAGTGTTAATTCATCTTTTGCATATTTCTCACTTTTTTTCTTCTATAAGTATTTTAAATAATGTTAAGTTAAATAAAATTGTATTAAGGTTTTGTTTGAAAATGTGTTAATATGTCAATTAATTTGTCTGGAAATAGTAATACTGAATTTCCTATCTTGAAGACATTAAATACTTAAAGAAAACTTAGCATTTTCTTTTTTTATACTACTCATTTTTAAAAGTTTAAGCTTTGATATTTTAGAATAGTTGTTGCTATTGTAAATAAAACATTTTTCATATTTAACATCTTAAATTTTTATTTATTTAACCAGTTATCTTACTTAAGTTTGTTATTATTTCTAATAATTTTTCAAAGACAAGAGATAGTTAACTATTTGCCACTTCTAAGATCCAGCAGCTTAAGGACAATGGGCTGTTGTTGGATAACCAGAAGTGCTAGCAAGGGAATTCCATTAGTACAGTTGATTTTCTTCTTGGTGACCATGCTACTCTTGAATAGGGTAGTTCATATTGAGTTGACTGGTTTGACCTCCTTCCACTCTGGTATTAGATTCAACCAGAATTGTTTATAGTTGATTATTTTGACCTATCATAAAAGCAGCATTAGATCCAGAATTCTGTTGAGGCTTTTGTGGTGATCTCACAAAGAGCGTAGAAATATCAGGGAGAAATCCCTAAGAACTGAAGCCACACTCATCATGCTTTCAATTTGTTCTTTCTATTGATGCCTTTGGTCTTTCTAAATTATCTACTTCTGATTAAATTTGACCCTGTGAAAGATATTTACATACATGAATTCTAGCCTTGCATTCTAAATACAGTTTTAAAAAATTCCCATTTCTTTTTCTGGGATTCTGGGAACAATATGGAACTTGATGGAAGTGCTCTGATATTGCTTCTGCTTGAATGGTCATTATCTCCCGACACATCTATGTTAGTTTTTAAATTACAACTATGTCTCCCAGATAATTAATTAAAAAGAACTTTTATCAAGTGTTTGCATTTATGAGAATCTGTCTTTTTCATTTTTTCCATAAAAATTTACTAAATACTTAAAATATAACAGGCACCATACTGCAGGATGGGAATACAAACATGAGCAAGACTCATCATTACAAAGCAAAGCTTCAGGAAAAAAAAGTCATGTAAATGAACACTTATTACAGTACCATTAATGTGTGTCTGTGAAGATAACGGCTGACGAAAATACAAGCAATCCAAGTGGTGGATTGGAGATGGATGGCCACTTCATCCCACCTGTCACCTGGACTGAGATTTAAAGGATACATAGGAGAGTGAAGTTGACAAAATGGTGAAATAAGAAGCTGTGAACCCTTTTTCCCATTGTGAACATACCAAATTCAACAACTCACAGATAATTTTTCTTTTTGAGAAATCCATATACTAGTTGAGAGGCTTACACACCTTTGGTGAGCACAAAACTATCTGCATTGAAGCTGGTAGGGAAATTTGAGGCACCCTCTTGCTATGATTAGAACCCCTGGCACAGGTCTATAAAATTGGGAAGAAAGTCCCTGCCTGTCATCTTCTACCTGGGAAGGGAAAGTGAAGGACCATCCATCCAAGATCCCAAGTCTTCCAGGGCCTACCCAGAGAACTGCCTTTTGTTTATTCTTTCTCAGAGAACAGACACAATCCTGTATAATAAGCCATCTGGGTCCAGTGAAAACAGAGACTGTGGTTTGATTTAGCATACAGCTAGTCACCACAGCTGCTCCCCTGGCTCAGCACAGAGCAAAGGGAGCAGTTAAAAACCCCAACTCCCATCTTTGGGGATAGAAAAAATGGATAGAGCATTCAATAATCCAACCTTTTAAATGACTGCCTGAGCAACTAGTTTTACTTTTGCTTATCATGGAGTGTTGATGGCATCTGGCATATTACAGATGCTTGGTGAGTAATAAGAACAAGGAAAATGATCTGAAAAAGTTCAAAGATTGGCAAGGCCCCAAGAATCTCTCGCTAGGTCTATTGGTAAGGGTCTTCTCCAAGATAAGAACAGTCTATAAAAACTGGGAGAAGTGGATGTTTTAGCTAATGTGCAGACAGCAACACAAAGAGTAAAGGAAAATAGAAATCAGGCAAAAATGTACCAAAGAAACTAGATAAACTATCAGAAACCAACTCTAATGAAATGGCATTATATTATTTACCTAGCAGAGAATTCAAAATAATCATCATAAATATGCTCACAGAAGTGAGTAAAACAATACATAAACGATGTAAGAATTTCAACAAAATGATAGAAAATATTAAAAAGTGTCAAACAGAAATCATAGGAATAAAAAATAATAATGGAAAATTCACTAGAGAGGATTCAACCGTAGACTAAGCTAAACAGAAGGCATCAATAAGCTAAAAGACAGACCATATAAAATTGTTTAGTCTGAGATGTAGAAAGAAAATGGAAGAAAAAAAGAGTGAAGAGAGATTAAAGGACTTAAGGGACATCATTAACTGGACAAATATGCACATTATTGGACTCATAGAAGGAGAAAAAAGCATATATCAGAAGCATATTTTAAAAATCAATGACCGAAAAAGGTCCAAATCTGGGGAAAGAAATGGACATACAAATTCAGAAATCCCAAAGAAAACAAAAAAAGATAAATACTAAGAAATCTATACTGAGTATACTGAGACATATTATAATCAAATTGTCAAAAGTAAAAAAGAATTTGGAAAGCCACGAGATAAAAAATGTCTTGTCTTGTATAGGAGAACTCCTATGAGACTATAGGAAGATTTTTCAGCAGAAACTTTGCAGGTTGGAAGGAAGTAGGATGATATATTGAAAATGTTGACAGAGTAAAGCAAACAAACAACTGCTAACCAAGTACACTATACCTGACAAAATTGCTCTTCAAAAATAAAGGAGACTAAAGGATTTTCCAGGCAAGCAAAAGCTGAAGAAGTTCATCACAACTAGATTTGCCTTACAAGAAATGCTACAGAGTGTGGATGGTAAATATCAACAGGATAGCATAAAAAGTATGAAACTCATTGGAAACGGTAAATGTACGGACAAATAGAGAGCATTGTATTATTGTAATGGTGGTGAGTAAATCACCTTTAATACTAATATAAAAGTCAAATGACATAAGTATTAAAAATAACTATAATTTAAATATGATGAATGTACAATATGGATTGATATAAATTATGAAATCAATAACATGAAGTGTGGGAGGAATGTGTGTAGTTCTTGCACATGCTTAAAGCTAAATTATCTTTTAAAAAATACTATTTTGACTATAAAATATTCTGTGTAAATCTCAGGATAATCACAAAGAAAATAACTATACCAGATATATAAGAACAAAAGAAAAATAATTAAAACATATCAATCAAATGAAGAGATCAATAAACAAAAAGAGAGACAAAACAACTACAAGACAAACAGAAAACAATTAACAAAATATTAATAGTACATCTTTTTCTGTAAGTAATCATTATAAATGTAAATAGATTAAATTCCACAATCAGAGTTTCTGAGTGGATTTGAAACAAAGATCCAATTATGCTCTATCTACATGAAACTAATTTTAGAATTAAGGACGCACGTTAGCCAAAAGTGAACGGATAGAATCAAATACTCCATGCAAATGGCAACCAAAATATAGCAAAGTATACCTATACTTATGTCAGATAAAATAGACTTTAAGTCAAAAACTGTCACAAGAGATTTTTAAAAAGTACATAATATAATAATAAAAATGTCAAGTTAGCAAGAAGATATGAGTATAAGTATATATGCACTTAGCATTAAAACATCAAAATATATAAAGCAAATTTAATATTATTTATGACAAAACTAAGGGTAGGACTATATAACTACGCAGTATCTGTAGACTTCACACTTTAGTTTCAGTAATGGACAGAAAAACCAGACAGAACACCAATAAGAAAGTGAAAGACTTAAATAACACTATAGACCAAATGGGCCTAACAAATATATGTAAAACATGCAACCCAGCAGAAGCAGAATACCCATTCTTCTCAAGTGCACATGATTATTTCTTCAGGATAGATCACATGCTTGATTACAAAACAAATCTTAACAAATTTAGGAAGATTGAAATCATACCAAATATCTTTTCTGACCACAATGGAATGAAACTAGAAATCAAGAGCAGAAGGAACACTGGAAAGTTCACAAATATGTGGAAATTTAAAAAAAACACACGTTTGAACAAAAAGTGGGTAAAGGAAAAAAATTAAAAGAGAAATTGAAAAATATTTTGAGACAAACAAAAATAAAAATTAACATACCAAAACTTATGAGATGCAGAAAGCATAGCACTGAAAAGAAAGCTTATGGCGACAAATGCCTACCTTAAAAAAGAATAAAGATCTTGAAAAAACAACTTAGCATTATACCTCAAAGAACTAAAAATAAGAATAAACTAAGCCCAAAGCTAACAAAAAAAGAAAATAATGCAGTTTAGAAAGAAAATAAAATAGAAATGAAAACAATATAAAATCAGTAAAACTAAATGTATTTTTTTAAAAAATAGACAAAATTGACAAATTTTTTGGTAGACTAAGAAAAAAGAAGAGTTAAATAAGTAAAATAAGAAAGGAAAGAGGAGGTATTTCGACTGATGCCAAAGAAATAAAAAGAATCATAAAAGACTAACATGTATGCCAATATATTGGATATCTTAGAAAAAATAGATAAATTTTTAGAAATATACAACCTACCAAAATAGAATCTTGAAGAATTAGAAAATCTAAACATTTGTATTTGAATCAGTATTTAGAAACCTCTCAATAAAGAAAATCCCAGCATGAGATGACTTCACTAGTGAATTAGGCCAAGAACTTAAGAAATAATTAATGCCAATCATAAACGCTTTTAAAAAATTGAAAAAGAGGAGATACTTTCAGACTCATTACATTAGGCTAGTATTATCCTAGCATGAAATCCAGACAAAGACATCACAAAAAAAGAAAATTATGGGACAATATCCCTGATAGTTATAGAAAAATACTAGTGAATTGAATTCAACAGCACATTAGAAAGATCATACATGATGACCAAGTGGAATTTATTTCTGTGATGCAATAATGTTTTAACATGCACAGAGTAATGTAGTGTGCCACTGCTATGATCTCAATGTTTGTGTCTCCCCAAAATTCATATTTTAAAATTTTGTCACCAACGTGATGATATCAGGAGGTAAGGTCTTTGGGAGGTGATTGTAATTAGTGCCCTTATTAAAGAACCTCAGAGTTGCCATGCCCTTTCACCATGTGAGGACACAGTTAAATGATGCTGTCTTTAAACTTGAAAGTCCTCACCAACACTGAATCTACCACTGCCTTGATCTTGAACTTCTCATCCTCTAAAACTGTGAAAAATAAATTTCTGTTTACTAGCTATTTAATTTGCAGTAACTTTTTTTAAAACAGCTTGAATGGACTAAGACAATCACATTAACAGAATGATAAAATCACATACATGATCATCTCAATAGATGCAAAAAAAAGTTTTTTGATAAAATTCACCTTTTCGTGATAAACCGTCTCAACAAACGAGGCATAGAAAAACATTTCTTCAACATATTAAAGATCATATATAAAAAGTCCATGACTAACATCATAATCGATGGTGAAAAATTACAACATTTTTTTCTAAGATCAGGACCAAGGCAAGAATGTCCTTTTTTGCCACTTCTATTCAGCATGATACTGGAATTTATAGCCTGAGCAATCAGACAAGAAAAAATTAAAACAATATAAGGCAGTCAAATTAAAAGAGAAGCATTAACATTGTCTCTGTTTGCAGGTGACATGATCTTATATGTGGAATCCCTGTCTCCCCAAAAAACCTGTTAGAATGAATACAAAACTTAGCATAGTTGAAGGATAAAAAAAGATAAAACATTCAGTTGAGTTTCCATACCATAATGACAAACTATCTGAAAGGAAATTAGAAAATCCCATTTACAACAGCATCAAAAAATATAAAATAATTTAGAATAAAATTAACAAAGGAGATAGAATACATAGAAAAATTACAAAACACTGATGAAAGAGATCAAATAGGTTGAAAATATGTGGAAAAACATTTCATGTTCATGGACCAGAAGACTTAATATTGTTAAAAATGTCCCCACTACTCAAAGTGATTTACAGGTTTAATACAATCTCTATTAAAATCCTAATGGCATTTAAAAATATAATTAAAAACGCAATTCTAAAATTTATGGAACCACAAAAGACCCCAAAGAACCAAAACAATTTTGAGCAAGAGGAATGAAGCTGAAAGCATCACACTTCCTAATTTCAAAATATATTCCAAAGTTATAGTAACAGCTAAGAGAGTGGATACAAAAAGTTACTATCAGTAAAATGATAACTACATGAGGTAGCGCATATATTAATTAGCTAAAGTTAGCTATTCTGTAATGTGTGTATACTTAAAAACAGCACATTAGACACAGTAAATGTTATTTGTCAATTAAAAAATAAATTACATAATAATGGAATAGAATAGAACCCAGAAAATAATTCACACATTTACATTCAAATCATCTTCAAGAAAGATGCCAAGAACACATAATTGAGAAAGGATATTCTCTTCAAAAAATGGCTTTGGACAACTGGACATTCAAATGCAAATTAATAATTTAAACCTTTATCTTAAATCACACAAAAAACAGCTCAAAATAGATTGAAGACTATAGTGCAAAATCTGAAATCTAAAACTTTTGGACATTGATGTTGGCAATAATTTCATGTATATTATATCAAAAGCAGGCAAGAAAAGCAAAAATAGACAAGTGAGATGATACTGAACTACAAAGTTTCTGAACATCAAAGGAAACAATCAGACAATCAAGGGAATGGAATCAAATCTTTGCAAATCATATATTAGATAAAGGATTTATTTCTAAAATATATAAGGACTTTTATAACTTAATAACAAAAAACTAATAACCAGATTAAAAAATGAACTGAAGACTTGAATAAACATAGCTCCAAAGAAGACACAAAATGGTCAACAGGTATATAAAAAGATGCCAGTTGTCAGCAATCATCAGAGAAAAGTAAATCTAAACTCTAATGAGATATTATTTTGCCCTTTTTAGTATGGCTGTTATCAACAATCAAAAGACAAATTTTAGTGGGGATGTGGAGAAATTGAAATTCTTGTCCCCTGTTGGTGGAGATGCAAAGCAGTGTAGCAGATATGGAAAACACCAGGGAATGTTCTCAAAAAATTAAAAATAGAAATACTATGTTCTGTACTCTCACTTCTACATATTTATTCAAAAGAATTGAAATCAGAATCTAGGAGAGGGATTAGCATTCCAATGTTCATTGCATCAGTATTTACAAATAACAAGATGTAGAAATACACTAAATGTTCATGCAGGGATGAATGGATACAGAAAATATGGTATTGACCTTAAAAATGAAAGAAAATCCTGCCATATGTGCCAGCATAGATGATCTTAAAACTGCATGACTCCACTTATATGAGGTATCTAAAATAGCCAAACTCATAGAATCAGAGGGTAAAATAGTTGTAACCAGGGGCTCGAGGTATGGAGAAATGGGACGTTGCTAATCAAAGTGCAAAAACTCTCAATTATACAAGATGAATACACTCTAGAGATCTACTGTACAACATTGTGTCTACAGTTAACAACAGTCTATTGTACATTAAAAATTTTGTTAAGGTGGTATATCTCACTTATGTTAACTGTTTGTGTCATGTTGAAATATATTTTTAAAATGCATAGGAGTTATATATGTATAAGACAAAGTATTTATTTTCAATCAATATTTTTTTCCATGGAGCTAAGTGTAAAATGATCTACATGCTGTCCTTTCGAAGTAGGATGAGTCAAGAGATTTTTAAGTGAGCAGTGTGGTTCACTTAATACTGGTTTGTTCCTCCACTCCTTTGCCATTTGATTGTGAGTGTGTGTTTGCATGTGTGCAAGCAATGGATGCCAATTTTTGTTGTTGCTATTGTTTTTATAAGTCACATGTGTATTTTATAATGCACACAATTTTTAGACCTACTTTTTCAGATCTAGTATCATTTTTTACTTCTTTAAACCATTTAGTCAACTAATGGTCTTAAAAAGTTTTTATATTCAGCAAATAGCTCTCAGTAACAATATCTACCTTATCATCTCTTTTACTCATTTCTAGACATGTGATCCTTACTATTTCTGGTAGACATTAATTTGTTCCTCTTTATACTATATTGAATTTAGGACAACATGAGAGAGTATGATAATACTTTGTGATTTTTTTGTAGCTATAAAATACTTTAATTTATTTTTAATTTTTAAAATTTAATTATTTTGGAGTTATGGGGTACAAGTGAGGATTTGCTATGTAAATAGGCGGCATGCAGGTAAAGTTTGAGCTTCTAGATGGCCCCCCCGACAGTGGACCAGGTATCCTCTTGTATTGGTTCTCTGCTTCTCTACCCCCTCCCTCCCTCCCCTAGCAGTGCTCAGCATCTCCCAATCCCACTCTTGTGCTAGCATGACTAGTGTTGAGGACCTGCTTATGAATGAGAATATGCAATATTCAATTCTTTGTTTCTATGATAGTTCACTTAGTATGATGGTATCCAACTGCATCCAAGTTGTTGCAAAGGGCTTGATTTTGTTCTTCTTTAGGGCGGCATAGTATTCCATTGTGGAATACCATATTTTCTTTATCTAGTCCACTTTCAATGGGCATCTGGAGGAAATAAATCGCCCTACCAAAAAGACACCTGCACACACATGTTTATTGCTGCACCACTCACAACAGCAAAAACATGAAAATACTTTGAAATTTTCAAGTCTGGATAAAAACATAGGTGTTTGCACTATTTTGAAATCTCCATGAGGACAGGAACATGCTCTAAAATGTTCGTTGTGTATAGTGTTTATATAAATCAAGCAGAATGGAGAATATAGTGTCAATTTCATTATACTATTATATCTAGCAATGCAGCTCCTCCATGGAGATCGAGGTCCAGAGCATATGTGCCTGATCATAAGGTTGGTTGGTGGGAAAGCATGAGACTAGACCTGTTTATTTTTATTCTGATGCTTCACAATGATCTCATCATTTCTCCATTAATGCAATCACCTAGTGTTATTAAATAAATATAAAAACAAGGTCAGAACACATCATAGTAATTTATCTTCAATAAGAGAAAGATTCCGATAATGCTAAACAATTTACAAAAATTCTAATTTATATTTCCAATGAGTGTTCTCCCCTCAGCTTCCAGGAAAGTGTGGCTGCAGAGGTTGCACAATGCAGAGACCCTACATATTCTTTCCATCATGAAATGCCTATAGGGAAGAGAACAATGTAAAAGAAGCCACGTTTGCCAGCAGGCAAAGTGTTATGTCCTGGGAGGTGTGGGGGGTGGACAGAGGAAGCCGTTTGGAGCCCTTTGTGCATTCTTCATCCAGGTCATCTAATTTATCTGTCTCTTTTTAGAATGTATTTCTCAGACCACTTTGGAGTCTAGCTAACTTTGTTCAATGGGACTTGGTAATCCTATCTAATGGCTTTTCTTTTAGATGCTAGAGATACTTTTTAATTGATGGGTTATTTATTCAACATACACTTATTTATTTAATACATACTAATTTATTCAACAAATTTTAAGCACTTTCTCCATGCCTAATTCTTTAAGAATTTCTATTCTAGTTCTGGGATTCAGACAGTGAACACTAAATATAATAAATAAATTAACTGTCCAATGTGATAAATGCCATAGAATAATGAAAACATAGAAAGGAGTAAGAGGATTCTGGGTCTGTTTGTGTGCAGTGTGTCCCCTCTCGACTATTATGCCAAACATTACTATATGAGGGTTATCCATGCATTATTTGATTTATTTCAAATAACTACTCTGCCAACATAAGAACAGAGACAGAGAGGGGCTAGTGACTATTTTGCACAACTAGTAAGGGTAGAACCAGAATAAAAACCTAATATTGCTGACTCCAAGACCCATGGCCTCTGTAAAAAAAAAAAAAAAAAAAGTTCAGTTTGGGGAAAGCAGGTGTGTAGATGAAGACTCTGTAGTATAGAAGAGAATAATTGACGTAAGGCAGATCCATAGGACAGGAGATGGCAAACTACTATCTGTGGGCCAAATTTGGCCTACCTCCTGTTTTTGTAAATTTTTTTTTGGAACTCTGTTGTATTGATTTTCTATGGCTGCTGCAACAAAGTCTCATAAACTTGGTGACTTAAAACA
Source organism: Tarsius wallacei (assembly GCA_963574415.1). NCBI lineage: Eukaryota > Metazoa > Chordata > Mammalia > Primates > Tarsiidae > Tarsius > Tarsius wallacei. Next base: position 22,256 of record CAUYQG010043336.1, on the reverse strand, counting down.
TTTATTCTCTTTCGGTTATGGAGTTCAGAAGTCTGAAATCAGTGTTAATGGGAAAAAAAATCAATGTGTTGGCAAGGATAAGCTCTCTCTGGAGGGCTCTAGGAGAGAATGCCTTGCTTTACCTTTTCCAGCTTCTAGAGCTGCATTCCTTGGATTCCTAGGCATGTGTCTCTTTCTCTATCTTGAACATCAGCAGCATAACATCCTGTAGCAGTTGTCGCATTACCTTCTGTCTCTATGGTCACATGTTCCTCTTCTGCCTCCTTTTAATAAAAACACTTGTGATTATTTTAGGGCCCACACAGAAAATACAGGATCATCTCCCTATTTTAAAATCCTTGATTTAATCATACCAGCAAAGTTCCTTTTGTCATATAGGGCAACAGTCACAGATTCCAGGTATTAGAACCTAGATATATTGGGGTACGGTTATTCAGCTTACCACACCAGACATACTCATTTAATTATGTATTGTGTCTAGCTGCTTTCTTGCTGCAAAGGCAGAGTTGAATACTTTCAACAGAGAATGTATGGTCACAAAATAGAAAATACATATGTGTAGTGTTTTATAAGAAAAACTTTGCAGCATCTTGCTCAAAAGAAGCAGCACCTGCCTTGAAGGAAGCAGAGTTTCCAGCATCAGAAACCACTGTTCCCTGCGAGGGACACTAATTAAGTCAAAATTAAATTATGTTAAAGTTAAATTAAGTCAAAGTTCTCTGTGTCTGACTGCTCATAGGTAGAATAACCATGCTTTCTTAAAACAGCAGGGAGATATTTTTCTGTTGCTTCACATTACTGAAATCCATATTCTGACCTCCTGGAAAAAATATACCCACAGGATTAAAAGCAAAACACTACTTTAAAATCAGTGGAGTACAAAGTCTAAACTGAACTGATGGTATGTATCAACATAGTTTCCAAATGATATTTTGTCAAACAATGAAGTAACTAGTTAAGTGAAGCTCATGCTTACACAAAAATCTTTTTCATCCCCCCCCCCTTTTTTTCTTAACTAGGACACTTTGGACCCACATCATGTCACTCCTGTTGTTGCACAAATGGAAATTTAAATTTCAGGTTTATGTAATGTTTCCATTCCAAATATCCCAAAACTGCTATAGTAGTATACAAAATATCTGGAAATACAGTACTATTATGTAAACTATAGCTCTCATAGTATTGCAACAATGTTGTTAGATAACACATAATTATAAATGATCCCCAATTTGCCAATACTGACAAAAATGTGCAGCCTTTTTGATGGAAGAAAATAGTTCACATGACTGAGTTCTGTGCATAAACCTAAGAAGTATGAAGATAATTGAAAAGTAGGCCTACAGAAGAGGGCAAACAAAAGCTGTTTTGAATACTATTCAAGCATTAAGCACTTTGGGTTTGGATTTTTGTGCTTTCTTATTTTTAAGGTGATGACCTTTTAGGGGCAGTAATAGTCAGCACTTATGTGGAACTTCCCATGGACCAGGCACCAATGCAAGTGTTTCATGCCTATAGAGGCATTTATTCCTATGTACTGGAGCTATTGCTACACTTTACAGACAGAACACTGAGGGTCAGAGGATCTAAGTAGCACAACAAAGATCACACCATTAAATGACACTGAAGTAAGGATTTGAACCTAAGAATATAAAAGCTGTGTTCTTTCCCACTACACTAGGTTGTGTCTCACATGTCCAATTATGTCAAGGAGTTGCTAATTTCTGCGATATATAGAAGGCATTGAGGAGAGTAGTGAGACAGCAATCCTGTGGGGCCAGAGGAATTTTCTCTAGAAGTTTCTGAAAGTCTTCTAATAAAAGTTTGCATGTTATTATAATATACCAATACCAGTATACCTGTAATGTATTTCAGATTCAGCTTGTTAATTTTAGGCTTTTGCTTAGCAGCTTTCAACCTTGGCTGCACATTGGAATCTCCTGGAGAGTTATAAAAAATACCAAGGCTTGGCTCCACTTCAGACCAATTAAGTCAGAATCTCTGGGAATAGAGTCCTGGCTGTAGGTGTTTGGTGAGAGCTCTCTGGGTGACACTAGCATGCCACCAGGGTTGAGAACCCACTATGGGCTTTAACATGTCTCATAGATGTGGTGCCAAGGCTGCAAATGATTCACAGCATTAGGTATTAGAGATGAGAACACTTTCAATTACCTGATTATTAATCAAGACTGGGGAACTGGGTGCACTTGGATAAATGCGTATGTATTTTGTATTCAACAGGAAACCTCTGAGTGCTTTTTGATACCTTCAGCATTTTCCAGAGCTAGCAATCTGAGACTTTTAACATAGCTTGAACATCAGTGAACCAGCTCCATGGAAAGAGATGGGAGGAATTCCTTTCTTGCGTAAATTCCAAATCGTACAATGCCTGCCAACCTAGAAGTAAGGGGAATATGTGTGTGGCTATTCTACTGGATTTTTCTGTGTTGTTATGCACCAACCTGTTGCTACTCAACATGCTGCATTTTATTTAAGAAAGAAAACTCTTCCAATTCATAAGAAAAGCACAGGGATTTGGGCAAACATTCCCTGCTTTCTGATTATAGGTATGACAATGAACAGATCAACAGACTATTTTACTTCAAGCTATCCCAACATCCAGCACGACCATAAACTTGAGCATTTTTTTTCAATGACGGAACAAGCTTCCAGCAGCCCAGCCATGCAGGATGTATGTTAAAATTGTTAGGGCTCATTAGCACAGTACAGCAGGCTTGTCAGATACAGATGATGCTGAGATTTTCCTCTAGTCCAACTACACACACACACACACACACACACACAGTGAAAGAGTTCAGTTGGATAAGTCTTCCAGTTTATTAATAGCAATGAAAGGAATCATTGCATATGAATGCATAAAAAAATACTTTTTTTCCCCCCCGAATTCAGTGTCATTGTGTTTATTAATTCTAGGAGAAAGAAACCCTGGGAGGTGACATGTGATGATAAACAGTGTTACTTTCTTTCATCATTTCTAATCATAAATCATAAAGCCTTGTTGTGGCTGGCTGGCAGGCTGGGAATCTGCGTAAATTCCAGAGGCGTTCCTTGTCTTTGTCCTTGGAGATGTCCTAAAGTGGGTAGTTTCATTTGACAGCATCCTGGACTGTTGAAGGAACTAAGAGAAAGAGTTGACAAGATGATCTAATAGACCTTTTATGTTTCCTGTTCCTTTTATTGGGTGGAAATAGAAAGCATGCATTCAGAAATGAATGCTGTCTTTCAATAGGTGAATGGAAGATGCCCATATTTGTGCACCCTTACTCTAAATATCCTTTTGTGCTTGAGTTTCCATCATTGTGGACCAGTAGAAAAGCCAAAGAACAGCAGAAATGCTGGGAATCTGGCCAGAAGTTAAATGTGGTCTTAGAGATAGAACCATTGGTCACTGTAGAATTCTTTCTTTGAATGGGAAGTCAGGATTGGGCCAAAAGGACTTTCTCCCAGGCCTTCCTCATTTTTCAATATCTTTTTACCTGGCCTTCTTTGGAATGAAACTGGCAACCTCCTCTTGTATGCTCACCAGACTTTGGCATTTTCCAGCACACAAAGGTCATTACTGTAGTTGAGACTATGTTCATTCTAAATCAAGATGGGGATGACACATCAGAGTCATATGTTGACTTTTTGATATGAGGATAATTAGATGCTGTATGACTTTTTTCTTGTTGTTCTTATGACTAATTCTCAGATAAGGACAAGATAATTTCTCGCAGTTTTCTACAGTGGTGAGATATATGTGAGGTTGCCTGAAAAAAAAAAAAAGCGAAAGCAAAAAAACCCCTAAAACCTGATATGTCTAACTCAGCTATAGCCACACTGTGCTTAAATAAGTTTAGTCTGCCCATCCAACCTTATGTACGGTGTGATATGTAATGGTTCTCAGAATGATGATCAACAGTCATGACTCTATTTTTCTTTTGTATCACATGTTCCCAATTTCGATTCTTATTTTAACAAGCATAACAGCTTCTGAGTGCTTTTTGACTTCTACCTAGGTGTCTTTATCTCTTCCCTTTGTTTTCTGAGATCATCTGGTCACTTATTTACATTTGTTGGGATGTACAATTTAAGATACTGATATAACATTTTGGAAATAATAGGTCTTTTTGTGCATGTTTCTTCCCAACTAGATTTCAGTGTCCTTAAAAAAGATCTAGTAACTTCCAACCACTCTATCTTGGCAGTGCACAGTGAATGTTAACAAATTCAGGATGGTAATTGCTTGGTGAATGAATTTAATTAGAATTTTGAGTATTTTATAGAGCATAGTGGCAGTAAACTTAGACTATTTAAAAATTAAAATATACATAGAAAATATAGATAGCGTCTATTGCTTACAGTCTAAAAGATTAAAAGCCAATCTGAAGAAAATCATACTTTAGACCTAAGTAAGTCTTACCAAATTTCACAATTACTTGTGGAAGACTTCTGAATATACTTATTTAAACAATATATAGCAGTGACCGTCTTCTGAGTATTCTATAATGCTGACTGACTAAAATGTCACATTGAAGATTTCACCTAAAAATGGACTCCATGGCCTAAGAGAAATATCATAACTTAAAAAAAAAATCATTCTAGCTCTATGAGAGTGGATAGGATGAATTTGGTACCAAACTATTAGCTGCTTAATAGGTTTCTATATAACTTTCCTAGAGGAAATTGAAGATTTTTTTCTTAAAAATGCAAATCTATTGTGCTTGTGCTGTAATCAAAGTAAATATGTTGTGTGTTATTTGCCATTCAAAAATATTTCTTCAAATTAAAAAAAAAAAGCATTTCTTATTTTAATAGCTTGCAAGAATTGAGTGATGTGTATTTTAAAATAAGGTACTTCGAGGGAGAAAAATTTCTTATTGTGGAACTAATGAGCTCATGCATTTTTGACATTGTATCTAGAGAAGAATCTGAGAACTGCAACACATAGGCGTTTGTGTTTATGCAATTTAATTGTATTGTACTTGAAACCCATATTTGTACATGCAAATAGAGTTCTGATCTTGTTAATGCATCTGACTTCACCCTAAAAATATTTTCTTGTGGTATATAAACAAATGAGATCTTCTACTCATAAGCCACACTGCTACATACTTTCTATTTTAAGTTATATAGTTATAAAAAATAATCCTTTATACCGGATTTCTAATTTTACTGAGTGAAAAAAAATTTTATAGCCTCGTCAGAATGCCTAAGAAGAATATATGTAGTTCCACAATTTTCAAATAGTAAAATAATGCAACATGTTACAAAATGGGTTGAACTAAGAAAATAAACATCTATAATATTAAAAATGCTATGATCACTTTGTGGAAGAAAGTATAGTCGGCTAGAATAAAACGAAAGTCTTAAAACTTTAATTCTTATTATTCTTTCTATTTTCTACCAATTTGATGATTTTGTAATTTATAACGTTCCAAAATGTAGCCTCAAATTGACAGGCATGGGTAGTCATTACTCTGAAAGGTAATCAAGTATAACATTGTTGGGATCATTTAGAAGATTTTACTAGTGGCTAATATTATCAAGGAAGATTTTTACTTTTTGCATAATTTGCCTCCAACAGTGAAATAATCTGAGATGTACCTTGATTTTTTGTTTCTGTTGACTCAATATCATCTTTTAATGATTCCATTAAAGGAATGGTTTGAGGAGAGTAGTATTTATTGACGAGGTCATTATATTTAAGAATTAATTGGTGTTTGCCAATTAGAGTTGTGTAGCTTTCACATCTTCAGTCTGGCCTCTTTTTTCCTATCTGGACTCCTACATTGACATTCCATGAGAAAGTAAGAATAAAGACATAACTGCATGCAGGAGGTATGGCGTGGCAGGGAAAGCTCTGATTTAGATGTGGTGAATGCTGATTTCTATTCTGCTACTTATATACAGGCCATTGGACCTCCTTGGTCCTCCATTTTGTAAAGGGAAGACGTTCTGTTCTTTACATTAGCTAAATTGATTGTCAGGGTCAGCTTTTCAAGATTCCATAAGAGGGAGGTCTTGCAAATTTGCTGGATGGGTGTGTACTCAGAAGGGCAAAATCTTGCTTTTCTTAATTTACTACAACCACAATCTGATCTTCTTCATTAAGAATTACTCTCTGCGTGCTCAAGAGAAGTTAAATTGAAACCCGAAGTTAGTAGAATCATAAGTTTTTCTAGTTTACATAATATTTGTTGATGTATCAGCCTTCTTTGAGCAAGTGCTTAGAAGTTCAGATTTTCTTCTCTTCTTTCCTTCTCCATGTACAAGAGGGAAGCCCCCGAAAATGGAATTTATTTTTTAAAAATTCTTACACGTTTAAACTTTAGTCACTTTCAAAGCACTCTCCATTTGAGGCGATACACCTATCAAGATGCTTTTTCTGCTGCTCAAAAACAGTTTTTGAAGTCATCAATTTTGATGCCTTTTAGCACTTTGGCCGCTTTTTATTTCATCTTTTCCACATTGGCAAAACGTTTCTCTTTGAGAACTTTTTTCACCTGGGAAACAAAAGAAAAGTCCCTCGGGTTGAGATGGGTGAATATGAAGAGTGGGGCATGTGTGTCATATAAATATGTATATACTTGTTAATTGCTTTATCTCTTTTTTCTTCATATTCATCAATTTTCTTCTTCATGATAAAATTATACTCTCTTAGAACATAACAGCAACAACAAAATGCCTTTTTGGAATGCCTTTTGGAACCCTATTGGTGGCATGTTGCATAAATCAATTATAAAATAATGTATCTCCTATTTGTTCTTGTAAAATTCTGCCTCTTCTAATAATATTTCCCATGCCCTTGAATTTTGGTAACATTTTTGACTGCCTTGATGAATAGAATGCAGTGAATGTGATATTGTCTGACTTCTTCTAAGTCTTCTGCCTGCTCTCTCTTCTGTTTCTTTCTCTTCTCCCTCTATTTCAATTTCTCTGTCTTTCTTAAAACATTTGTTGCTGAAACCCAGCCATCATTTTGTGAGGAAGCGCAGAAGCCACATGTAGGTTTTCTGGTTGGGAGCCCCAGATTAAATCTCAATGGAGAGAGATCATCAGCTGTCAAAGATAAGTAAACCTTGAGATTATTCTCAGCTTTAGCCTTGAAGCCATCCCAGCTCATTCTGAGTGTAGCAGAGAAAAGCTATTACCTCTAAGCACTGACCAAATTTAGGTTTTTGAGCAAAATAAACATAGCTTAAGAAGCTACTGTTCTTTGACTCAGCTATATTAAATTTAAGGGGTAAGTTGAGAATTGTGATCTAGTAAACCACTTAACCACAACAACATGATATATATATTAAATAAACATGTAGGTATTGTTTATAACTTCAGATAGCAATGGAGTTGTAATAGAGCCTCAACTTTCTGTGACAGTATTTCTTAAGCTTGAATATTATTTAAGAACACAAGTAGCCTTTTAATTTAATCACTCACATTTTACAAGTGAGGTTGAGGCTCAAAGATTTGAAGAAGCTGAATAAAATGTACTCCATTGAATAGAAGCACAGTCAAGACCACAACTTTCACATTACTTGGTGCTTATCTTTTCTCTGTGCTATGGCCTTTGAAAGCTTCATGACAGTCTTTCCTGGCTAGCTTCATCAATTCTCGGTTAAACCATGAGATAGTACACCTAAAGGCACTATCATTTCTACAACTCCTATTTTTCTATCACTATTATTTCTACTAATAAAATGTCATCACATTGTCTTCTCATATGAAATGAATTAGTACCAAGGATCTAAGGAGAAAACATTTCAGAACAACAACAGCAAAAGCTTTTACAACTGACTGACCTTGCTTCTTTGACATTTCCATTTATTTAAGAATTTTTATACACGTATGCGTCATTTTTTATTATTATAGGAAAATAAAATTTGCTGGCATTTTGCTGCACATAAAATAAAAAAAAGTTGATTCTCCTTCCTTCTGGAATTACTTTGAGACTGTTAATCAGGAAGAAACCAGCATGGGGAGTAAGTCAGACTAGAGTAGATGGCCAGAAAATAGCGTCATAAAGTTGTATAGTTGTATTTGAAGTACAATGTGATCTAGTGAAATATAAATCTATTTTAGAATTCACCAAATTTCAGAGAAAAGCAAAATAAAAAGTTCATTTTTTCTTTTTTTTCATAGACAGGACCACTTAAATTATCGGTAAAACCAAGCTTGGCTTCAGCAAGGAATACCAGGTTCTCAGATCACCTCTACCATTAATAAAATTATTACTTTGTGTTTGTTTGTCCTTCTTTGATGATGAAACTGATCATCAGTTATTGGCCTGGTGATAATTAGTATTTTTCAATGATTGACAACTAAGAACAAACAACAAAAAATGCCTATGTATTTCTATTTTTTTCTAAGTAATTTCGCCCAGTCTCATGGCTGTAATTAAATACTGCCTAAAATTGGTGACTTTAAAATATATATTGCAGGTGCCAAATAAAAGTATACATATTTTAAGAGATGTTCACTATAATGATAAGTGTCTGGACACTAATGGTAACCACTTTGAGCATCTCTTGTAGTTACAGAAGTCAAATGTGGCTTATATTCATCTTATTGAGTATTACAATTTGAATACAGTATTTTCCTTTCTTAAAATGTGTATACTTTTTTTTTTGGCACCCTCTGTATTTATGCTTGAACTACTCCTCTGGACAAAAATTAGAATATCCAGTGGCTTGCATGTTAATTATTTATTAGGATGAAAAATCAATCTGTTCAAAACTGAACATTACAGTAAATAGATAAATGTTATTTATAATAATATGCAGTAGTACTGATTAATGCCAATTATCAAGAACAAAATGATATTTCTTTTTTTTTCATTAAGCAATCTAAATATTGATCTGATATTTTACTTTCACAATAATGCAACAAATGTGACAATAATTACTATCCAAAACAGTAATGCATCACAGGCTGGAGATTCTTTTCTTTCATTTCCTGTTTTCCTCTAATTTGAACAAGGGTTTATTACTAATTACAAGAAGGAACATCCAAAAACTAAATTCATTTTCCATATGAACAAATGGATTTCCCTGCTACAAAATATACTAGAGTTATTTGTTCCCAGATACCCCAATTAGTGGAGTTCCCATGTTGAAAAAGTTATTTTTATCTACTGGACTCTCCAATAGCAGCTTCATCTGCAGACATGTTCTATCTTCTGTTTTGCAAACTGGCTTCACTTTAAATCCAGATTTAGAAATTTAATATTAAAACCATTAGAATTGGAGAAATCTTAAGAAAATCTGAAAAAAAATTACAAGAAGTAAAAGGCAGAGAAAGCATGAAAAAGAACATACTTGGAAAAGAACAAATATACAGAAGAGAAGTAGTAGATTTACCAGCATCATTTTGATGCTACTTGGGGTCAAAGACAATCACTTCAAGTTGCCAGCAGATGCAGTTTACCCAAGGCCACCAAAGAACTCAGTTATTATTAGTAACTAATAATTAATCAATGACCACCTAACTGAAGGCATAAAATATACCAGACATGTGTGACACAGTATTAAAACTCAGGCAGAAACCCTAAAAAACAGATATGATGCTCATTTTACAATGGAGAAGCTATAATCTTCACTATCTCCCTCCCTCCTCCATTCTCAGAGTGGCCTCCCACCACCTCAATTTCGTTCAGTCCAGTAAATATTTATCAGGTGCTTATGATGTGCCACGACCATAGATGATGCAATTTCTTTTCTCTTACGTTGAGGGGGACAGACAGAGGACAAATGAGTGAACAAAATAAATGAAAAATGAGAGAGAGAATGGAAAAGGAAGCAAAAGAAGGAAAGACTCAAGGTCAACATAGATAGTTCTAAATGAGGTAGATCATGAAACAAGTGATTAACTAGTGGCCCATGTTGGTTTGGAGATTGGGTTCAGCTAATATTTGAGCAATATTGAATGAGAATTTATTCATTAAATTGCTATTAAGTTTTAATAAGTAACTGTTCTCCATTGCCTGTATTTATTAGTACCCCAACTGTGAGATTATATGAGGTTCATGAAGACCATCGAGTCAATTAAAATTCTGGACAGATGTCACTAAGCCACGGAAGGTTCTGGGTAGTGAGGGAAGGCAAGGGCCACTGGAGAGGTAAAGAGAGGCCTTGGTGATGATCTTCCTGCAGAACTCAACTAGAGTGACCCCTGCTCTAGTAGTATCTATCAGGCACATCTATTGGCTGTGTTTTGACTCCAAAGCTTTGCCTTTGCCTGCTCTACTATGGAATTCTCTCCTCAAATCATGATGAGCTTACCAGCCTTGGGGTCATTTCCTTACCACGCTATAATTGCCATTTAATATAATTCCTTCATCCCCTTTTAAAGGATTTTAATATTGAAGGCTTATTTTCTCATATTTTTCTGGCTGAGTTTTCTTTCCATTGCTTTTAGCTTTATTGTCTTTAGAAAATCCTTAAAATTCTATGACCGAACACTAGAGGAAATGAGGCAAGAATTTGAGAATACACCATCGAAAATCAGCCCAAAGTTAATGCCTACACTATTTCTCTTGAGGGTATGTCTGATTTTATAGCTTCATCCAGGGCACATGTGATGAAGTGAGTTGTGACTGATTGGAATGGTGTTTGAAACATCCACAAAAGAAGGTGTAAAGGGGCTCTCTGTGGGAGTTGGAGTACAATGGGGACAACAGATGCATTTCCCAGTTAGGGGCTCTTATAAGGGCTCTTGAAGAGCATCCCTGTGCTTCCTTTGACTGTTGGTGCATGCACACAGCTGGCGATGGATAACAAAAGGCAGTGGATAACAAAGGGCAGTGGAAGGAGAAGCTAAGCAAGGGCAGAGAAGAATTATGACTGAATAGTGTGCTTTGCTATGCAATCTGATGGAGCCATTTTACTGTGATCTCAGAAGACACAGTTAGCCTATGGTGGTTGACATTACCTGTGAATGTTATTGGAAGTCACAAATCACATTATTTATCAAATATCCCATGCCTGTTCTTTTGCTCCCTGACTCTGAAATAAAGGTGGGAAATTCAGGGTTCTATTATACACAAACAAATGAAAGAAGAGTTTATTTCCCATAATGCAATAGAGGTCAGTTTTAGTGTCATAGGCTCGAGTTCTATGAAGCATGTTAACTCTTGGTGTGGGAGGGACCCAACTCATCGGTATATTTTTCTTCCCTGAGAGAGACTGATCTCTAACAATCGTGATGGCTTCTTCCTAGACTTTTGACCATTTGCAATCTTTTCAAAAGAAATTTATTACCTTTCAAACAACCACTCTAATTAGGAAATCTAGAATATCTGTTATATCTCTGCTGCTGAAGATGTAGTTTTTGCTTCTCTGTCCTTAGTTTGTCTTCAGAAGAGACAGAGAACAGCAGGCTACCATCTTTAATAAAACAACTTCTCATAGTTACCATAGGTTATTAAGTCATTTATCAGCATGGGTCTTGATCCTACTATGGAATAATCATTGTAACACTCATATGAAATCATTACTTTGAACACCAGTCAAGAGTATTAATTTATTTCTTTGCCTCTCCACCCTAGCTGTCAGCATTTTCACTTTAAAGTGACAGAATCATAGTTAGGAGACCATGAAATCCCAGAAAAAAAGCAGGCAGTCTTTGACACTTCTCCCTCCCCCAACCACACAAAAGTTTTCCTGCAGAGATGAAACAAAAAAGTAAAATCGATAAATGGAAAAAGGGCAATCATCCCAAGACTGAAGCAACTTTACTCTAACCTAGGTCATGGTTGAGAAATTTTGCCATGAAAAATGTTGGCAACAAGAATCTTTCCTGAATTGCTCCCTGGGTGGGAAAATTCAAGTCAGTTCAGAACTAGTTTGGGGGAAAAAATGTCATGTTTTCCTTACATTTTCAAATAATTAAGTTGGTGAAAGGTGCTAGATTTGCAGTTCTTAAAGGTAATTCTCTCTCCCTAGAATGCACACATTGATCCAAGAATGGCAAAACAGTGACCTCTTGTAGCTCTAAATTGCTATCCATTAAAGATAGGTCTTTTCTTCTTGAGTTGCTACCATTCACTCTGGTTTCTGTCGAGACTAAAAATTATAGCCTAAAGACAGTCCAGCAGATGATTTTTAAAAGTAATGACTGAAAAATAATGACCTTAACTTGCCAAATTTGCATTGGTTTTTATTCCTCTTTATCTTCTCACTCTGATGTGCTGTTCCTTGTCTCTGTTCCACATCTATCCCCAATGGATCATCCCTGACTTTCTCAATCAGGAACTTTTACAGTAGCTAAGCATGATAGGTAAAGAAACTCCCAGGCATTGCATTGCAATACTAAATGTTTCTCTATACAATATTCCCTACAAAGCAGGTAAAAAAGAATATAAAAAAGTTTGTGTACTAGTCATCTTTAGTTCTTATTATACATTGAGTTGTTTTCACTCTTCTCATGTTCACTGCCTGTTGAAATTATGGTAATTTAGATGAACTCATCACACATATCCTCTAAATAGAAATTTGACCATTCTAATTCAATGGCACTAAATGATATCATTTAGATTTGAAATGGGTCATCATAGTTGATGCTATTACAATATGATATAATTTCATCAGGATGCTAATTTTCAAATATGATAGTAGTATTGGCATTTTAATCTTGCTATGACAGATTCATAGTTGGAAGACAATGATCTCAAAGCCCCAATCAACAAAACAGTGTCAATTTTCTAATGAATTTTTTTAATACATAAAGTCTGTCTCTAAATATGAGGAATATATATTATCTTTTCTTCTCAAAGTAAATGACTCATGAATTTTAAAAAAATAGTCTATGGGTACAGCAATAATTCCTGAATTTTTTTTTGTAAAAAAATAATTGCTAGTGATAGCTCAAAACAGAATTTCAAAGCTTATTAAATTTTAATCACGTGAAGGTTGTACTTGAGTCATTTTATCATGCAATTTAAAAATCACAGGTTAAGTATAGCATAAAGATGCCCAGAGCTTGGCAAACACATAGTTGACACAAATTTTAAACAAACAAATCGAATAAAAAAAGGAAAAAATGTGAACTAATTCTGGAAATAATAGGCCAAAGAAGGAAAGCTTAATTAACCAATTTTTATATATCATTAATTATATCCTTTTTATGCAAAAAATTACTGATCAAACTTTGATGCTTGAATAAGAATATATCAGAATTTAGATAAGTAAAATATCTCTCATGAGTTTTTACCTACAGTGCTGTTTGGTGATGGGAAGAACTCTGTGGCTTTATTCTGAGACTGGCCCTTTTAGAATGACACTCAGCACCATAAGGACTCATTTGAAACAGCTGCAGACCCTCTGCTTTTCCATCTGTTCACTTAAACTGCTTATATTTTGACCAGCATGTCAAATTCATGGATTCTGCTGTCTGCCTAGACAAATCTTTCATGACAAAGGAAAAACATCACTGTAGTATCTCCAATCTCTCTTATTGAGCTTCAAAGGACAGTTAGAAGCCATATGGCAAAGTCCGCTTTCTGTTAGATCTCTTGTTGGTCATTTCCCCTCTAGCTTTCAATGAATGTAATCCAAGATTCTGCTCAACAGTGAACCACACTGAATTCCTGGGGATGTGATCAAATCAAAACCCTATCTATTGTGGCTGAAAAAAAAGTGACATAGTGCGACTAAGTCTCTATTATAATTTTATTTCCATAATGAAATTGTGATTGAAAGACTCCTTTCTCTAAATGTAATTTAAAAACATGTGTCTCAAGTTATTGGTAAATGGTGAATATAGTCTTTATTTACTTTATGCTAATTAGTTATTTCATTTCAGTGCAGAAGTATTAAAGGCTATATATAAGTTTAGTTGAGATTTTGTTACCAAATGGAATAGGAAACAAACAACTTTAGTCTCCTGGATTTCAAAATGGCAAATAAATGATTTAGAACTATAAAATATCTACACAGAGCTATAACCAACTGAATTAATTGTAGGATTTGAATATGAGATATAGCACGTAGACATATACCTTTTGTCTTCTAACAGTCTTCAAAGCATACTTAGGTTTCTTAGTTTATCTATTGGGGAGTAGACCACAATGGGCATCTAGCTTGCTCATTTCAAAGAAATCAGCTACCCTGTTTCTTGGGACTTTCTTTCAAAAATTCCTAAAGCATGCAAACCCTCCGCCCCACTGCCAAAATATACTCATATATACATTCACACAGAATTACACATCTGGATGATAAATGCTAATAAATCTACTTTGCAGTATATATTCTTGTAAATGACAATTTGAAAAGTTCAACTTGGTTAAAGCTTCTAAATTGTAGTCCTGTATGAGGATAGAAATACTTGTTCTGCTTTCAATTTTTTAAAAGATTAAGAAAACACTAGTTTAGGAGAGAAGAGATTTTTAAAAATTATTTCATGGAGAATGAATGTTTTCTTTGTTATTTTTTGAAATAAGTTGATACTGGCTTTTGATGCCACTACAGTCAGAAGTATATTGCTATCAGTCTGAGAGAGCCAAATCCATGTCAGCTTTAAAGGATGAAAATGACTTGAAGTCATAAAATGTGGTTTTTGGTAAATAAGTAACAACAAAAGAAATTTTCTTTCAAAACATAGGGTGGTTAGAAAATATTCATGTGCATTCATCTAGTTTGGAATGAGCATAAGACATATTTAAAAATAAATTACTCCTTATTTCAACTTTGAAAATTCAGGGAAAATTGCAATTTTATCATTCATGCTTATAGTTTTACATTTTTAAGTGAAGCAAATGTTCCATGGGACAGGCTTGCTTTGCCTACCAACTTTACTGACTTTAGTATTGGAATAAAAGCCACTAAGATCTCCACATACACAAAAATACCGATTCATAGAAGCCATATAACAAATAACACTAGAACTGACATTTTTATCTGGAACTAGGATTAAAACACTCCTGCCCTGGGTGGGATAAAAGATTATTTCAATTTTTCCAAGGTGCTTTGGAAGAGAAAGGAGCCTATCTTGAGTCAGAAAGTAATTGAGTTGCTAGACTTGATCCTGGACACAAGAGTATTGGGTGTAGAGGTTATGGGTACTCTGGTTGTAACACTTTGTGGTGTTTGTCAGTGCAACCTGGTCAGGCCCCTGAGAAAAAAATCCAAAAGTCCTCAAGAGAGGAGGCTGAAAGAGTCCTTGAGAAGTCCATCTATTTTTGCAAGACTGATGTTCAGGGCACTGATACACAGTAGGCACTGATATTGAGAAGGGATTGATTCTCACCCCTCAGGGTCAAAGAAACGCCAGTAGGGACTGGAAGTTCATTTGAAAGGATGTCAGTGGAAGGATCTAGCAGGTCAACATCAGAGGTCTCTGTGGGGACAAAACAAAACAATTTTAAAGTCGATGTCCAGCCAATGTCAGTAAGAAAAGAGGGAATGCTGCAGCTGCAGGACTGGGTGATTGGGAAGGGAAGTGGAGAGACCAGCCCTGGAGTGAAAGATCAGGAAAGACTGCCAAAGAGAACATCTACACTCTCAGTCAGGTGTGGTTGGAAAGCAAAGAGCACATAAAACTGACCGGAAGCTGATCACATGTCCTTTTGAGGCCTTTTTCCTGTTCTGTTTTTTGAGATTTCTAAGCAAATTTTGAGGAGGATGTAACAAAATAAAGTTTTCACTATCCAAAATGAAAGATTTTTATGCCTAAGTTCTTTTGTTATGTGATTACTGATTTTTCCGTTTCTGTGCTTTGTTTTAATTGGTCAAGAAGCATGAAGTGGAAGGAAACATGGCTCTCCAAACTTCTATCAGTTCCTGCAGCTCTTCCTTTGGGATAGGCATATCAGATGGGCAAACCCAGAACAATGCAGTATCCGAACAACAGTTTTGCCAGTTTGGAGAGCTAGTCTGCCCTTAGGCAAGAGATTTCAAAACATAGGTACAGGGTACTGACTTCAGACATGTTTGTTACTAGAAAAATCTGAGTGGCTCAGAAACAGTCCCTGGAAACCTGCATGTTTGTTTTAACTGAGGCTCCTGTTGGGGGTACATTTTAGATACCTTAAGGCATCCTATTACACATAGGAAGCCAGCCATATGATTGAGGAATAAAACAAG
Source organism: Tarsius wallacei (assembly GCA_963574415.1). Taxonomy (NCBI): domain Eukaryota; kingdom Metazoa; phylum Chordata; class Mammalia; order Primates; family Tarsiidae; genus Tarsius; species Tarsius wallacei. Next base: position 6,180 of record CAUYQG010043336.1, on the reverse strand, counting down.
GGTAAATTGATCCAGATAACATGAGTAATACTTTTCTTTAATTTTTTTTTTTTTAAATTTTAAAGATGTGGGGTACAAGTCAGGGTTAGGTACATAAGTGTTCTACGTACAGGTGAAGTTTGGACCTCCTATTGGATCTCACTTTGCCTGGATTGGGATCGTGCACCCTTATTGATGTTGTGTGCCCCTCGCCCCTCTCCTGCTAGTGTCCTACTACTGCCAATCCCTTTCTTGTAGTATTATGATGGGTATTCAGGGTCCAATTATGAGTGAGAACATGTGGTACTCAGTTCTTTGTTTCGGTGATAGAGCACTGAGTACGATAGACTCTAAGCCAATCCAAGTTGCTAAAAATAAATAAATAAATAAAATACCCCGACATCTTCCTAACCAGAGAAATACTTCTCAATTGGAAGATTTGAATTAAACTCACCTGTCTCCAACCCCTACACTCTCCAAACCAGATAAAAGTATAATATGAAGGAAATTTTTCCTGAGAAGATAATTTTATTTGCGCATATTTTTATACTATTTATTCCTGCTGATTATTATTTACTACAGTGCTGTATCATGACACTAAATTCTTCCTCTCTTAAAGAGTAGTTTGCATTCTGGAAGAACCATCACTTAGAGATGTCCTCCTCACAAAGCCACCAAATCAGTGTCTTTGCTATTCAAAATCAGCTTCAAGATCAGCTCCCAAATCCCCTTTCAACCAAAGGACTACTTCAGATTCCCTCTTAAATAGAAATTATGTGTTGGCTAGAAATATTCTCATAATATCTGCTATTGCCATTATAACTAAGATAATTTTGTAGTCACAGTAGTGAGAGGGAAAATTTGTAGCTAATTTCTCCATTGAGTTCCAGAATACACTCATTACTCAAGAGCAATTGCCAGCTCTCTCCAATTATCCTCTCAGGCAGATGGCAAGTTGGTAATATTAAAAAGTTCATGCTGGATTGACTGGTTAAAATTAAATTAGGTGATTTTAATTCTTACATTGAGGGAAAATTAATGCATACAATTTGGCCAGATAAATAGAAGTCACAAAGTTGAAAAATTATTTTGATTTTGTGTAATATATCGAAACATTTTTTTTTTTCTTTTTAAGTTTAGGTTTTTAAATATTTTTCAAGTTGAAATGCCTAAACTTTGGAAAGTTTTGAAGTTTGGCTCATATCTGATAAATACTGAGAAACTTAGAGAAAACCTTAAGAATCCAAGATTTGAAAATTCCTCATAGCATCCCATTGAGACAGTGATATTTCCTTGCCTTCAGTTGTAGAAAATGTACTGCATAAATGTCCCTTCTTATGGAATTCTCATCAGTTCTAATTTCTGTTCCAAGTTGTTTTAGAGTAAAACTATAAAGGACAAATCGTCAATCATGAGTGGCTCTAAAATTTATCAAAGCTTTTATATACTGGAATTCCAATAATGTTTTAAGGGACCCATATCACTGAACTGTCTTTCTATGATTTGTTCTCTTAAGTCCCTGCAGGTTGAATTAAAAATATTTCTGAATTGGTCACTCCAACTAACCCTTTTGATGAAAACTGAAATAAATACTTGCTAGACACAAGATGGCAGTAGCATACCATCTAAACCTTCACAATTTGCTCCCAGAGAATAGAGTTTGTGTAATTCAAATTAGAGAGTTTTTTTCATGGTAATTTTTTTCCTTTGTGGTAGGGGGATGAATCCCTTTGAGACTCTGATAAAAATGATGGCCTCTCTCCACTCTAGCCACCATAGATACAGATTTCTGATGAAATACTTCTGTGAACTTCCAAAATTATAAGTGAAGACTAATTTACATTCTTCATTTGAAAATAAAATCACAAAGGGAACAGAATGATACAGAGTTCTGTAATCAAAGAACAGACTCAGAGGTTGAGGCTTTTGATAATATTCCATCTTCTGTTCTGTCTTTCTAGGGAAGAATGATAAATTGAAAACCTGGAAACAATGTATTATGTATTCCTACCACTTTGTCTTCTTTTTAAGACTAGAGACACATCGATTAGGTTAATGGTTTTTATTTGTTATTGGCAGGGTTGTGTTGATTTGTGTTATAATCCTGAGTGGTATTTTTAGAAAAGTTTAAAAGTTTACATCCATTAATTATCTGAGTTCAAAAAACTACATGCAACTTTTCCTACTTCTATAACATTAAAAAATTTTAATCTTTAAAAAAAAATTGTTCTTATTTGTTGTTTCAAAACATGTAGTACAACATAAACTTTATTATTCGGGGTGTCAACTAGAGATTCAGTAATTTGGATGTACAAATATATCCTAAATTAAATATATATATGTATTTAAAATAAAATAAAATTTCAAGCAGAATAACATATGGTTGCAATTAAAGTTTTATTTGGCTTTGCAAATCTTAGTAGGGATCCTGAGGAATGAAAGTCCTAACTCTGGCACAGGTACAGCTTAAGTTATCAGCTTCCATGGTCAATTCATGCAAACTTGGGAAAAAAACCAAACAAACAGGGGGAGGAGCATAACTGATTATTCTATTACTCCGGAGATTTCCCAGAAGTGAGCAGCTATCCTGGTTTTACAGATCACAAGATGGCAGAATTGCTCTTTTAAAATCACTGATCTTTACTCAAAATTTAGAATATTTTCTAAAAGGCAACACATAGTAATGGCAATCATTGAAACACCAAATGTCCACAACTTTAAGATGATATTGTACATAGTAAAACAAAATATATGAGAAGCTCATTATGCTAGCTTTTTGAAGCTCACATCATTAGAGAAAGAAAAGTGAAACTATTAATGATTGACTTCATGTAAAATATGTCTTCAGTAAGTTACTGAAGTCATTTGATGAATTATTTTTAAAATTTAACAGGGACTTTTACTTTTTAACAAGTTGTAGTAGTGGTTTTAATATTCAGATTTAGAAAGGGTACACTCAGTAAGTATATGTTAGTATATTATTTTACCAGAATTTTTAGTCAAAGGCTAAAATGTGTGCTGCTACCAGGTTCTCATCCAAAATTTGAATTTTATTTATGTCACAAATATGTCAAAACATTATATTCTCATGGCAAAGACAGACCCAAAATATGATGTAAAGATCATACATCTTCAAAATGTTAGTATTTGAGAATGTGTGGCTATAATAAAAATTACTTATTCTAGTAGATATAACACAAGAATGCTTTCTTGAATTTATATGAAAATGTTAAATCAATGACTATCAGATACTATCACCTGTAAAATATTTAGACATTTTTATGTTGTGGCAGTGATTGTTAGAGCATTAGGTTTAGCAGAACTCTGAAAAATTTAACCCAGTGGTTGCATAACTCTAGACAGCCCTGTTCACTTTTTATAATAGTTGTTTATGAAAAATGTAATTAGAAGTATCATGCCTGGAAGTAGAAAAACAAACTTAGAGACTAAAAAGAGGGTTAAATTTCTGAGATCTGAAAATACTCTTACTTCCTTAATTTGATAGTGTGAGGAAGTGGTGTCCTTCAGTCCTGGACATTCCAGTGAGTGAATGAAAGCCCCTGTGGATACAGTGACCAGGGTTTCTGGGACAGGAATCAGTTTCAGTTGAGTGATCAACAGTTACATTCCAATAGCCTGACTATTGGGGAAATCCAGCTGGGCATTTTCCCTTTCCTCGGGTCAGCAGCCAATCCAATATCCCAGGGGGCAGAGGTATTCCTATGGGCAGTTCCCAATCTCTCAACCTCAGTATCAGGTTGCCTGTTTTATATAAGACAGGAGTAAAAGAAAAATACCATGTGTGTCTTCCTCTGCCCGGCAGTTCTGGGCAGTGGGCTTGGGCCTCTTTTAACTATCCTTTTGGATAGGAGATTACTCCTGCAACCCCTTTGCTTCCTATCATTATGGCAGGGATACCTCCATCCCAGAAAGAACAATTAGAAGAAAATTTGAAGTAGGATAGTGGACATCACCTCCTGGTGTCCCATGTGAGCAAAAGAAATGTCAGGTGCCTCTGTGGGGTCTTACTGGGCAGGTGGAGACAAAAGTCCTTTTGTTTGACCTTGACCTTTGTTCACAAATGCTATCAAATATCCTGGCATAGGGCCAATTCCACTCCCATCTCCCTGCCCTTCATCCCCAGCCACATGAGATAGAAATAATGGATTTGTTTGAGTCTATCAATAATTAGATAATATCTGAAAAAGTAAAATAAAATGTTCTTTGAAAGATAGATTTAAACTTATCAATGCATGATGATTTCTATTTGAAAAAACTAAAAATATCGAAAAGATAGATTTAGAGTGGTCAATATATGACAACTGTATGTGGACTAACATATAGAAAAAAAGTGATAGTTGATTTTTTTGTCACAAGAAAAGTCATATGTATAGATGAATATATATACCAATGTCCTGCTTTTTTATTTTGGTGTGGGGGATATACAAAGGACATGTGAGAAAAAAGGGAATTAGAATTTATTGAAGCTTTTTTGATCAATGTTTGTATACCTAACCCTGAAATGTACCCCACATCTTTATAACAAATAAATAAATAAATAAAATAAAAAAGAATTTATTGAGGCTATAGCATGTTCTATGCAATGTGCTGTTTATTTTATTCTCTTTATGTTGTAATAGCTTCACAGAAAAAACTCTGTGAGGCAGATGTTCCCTCTCAAAGCTCAAAGAGTTTATAAGTAGGACTTCAACATCAGTTTATTGATTTTTCTTTCTTCATTTCATATGCAAAACATTTAAATAACATTTATTGAAAGTCTGCTCTGTGGTCACTAATCTTGATGATATACAAACCATGTCTCTTAAGTATGGTGGATCTTATGCAAAGGAATATGTCTCCACTGACAGAATTTCTGATCTGAATGATGCGGAAATGGATTGGGGTGAGGAAGATGGTATGGTCAGGATAATGCTGATTTTACTGCTATGTCTCTAGGCATAAGGTGTGCTATGTCTTGACATTCAGTTTATTAACATATTTTCTAACATCTTGGAGATTAATAATTAACATGATGTAATTTTACATGTTCTAATAACAAGGTCAATTTAATTTTAAATAACAATGAACATTATTTTTTACTCTTTGAAATGGTATTAATTCCCCAGTCTCTGTAAAATGACTGTTTTTGAAAAATCTTCTTACAGCCTAATTGTGCAACTCAAAAATTCAGTTTCTTACTGTGCCCATAAATTAATGTGTGTATGGTGTTGTACAAAACACCGCTAAGAGTTTAACAGATCACAGAAACTGAAAAGATGAAAGAAGCAGACTGGTGTTTTAGGGATGTTTTATTTTGATTTATATTACCAAAAATCTCAAGTAAGAGAGAGAATGGTACATTTCAAATTTAATCCAGTTCAAAACTATAACATCTCTGTTTGAGACTGAACATGTTCATGAATTATATTTCCTAGACTTCATCATTCTAAGGGAGAAAATCTGTTACCAAAGATGCTTGGTAAGTATTATTTAAATCATTTATATATAACTTGTTCTTTGATATATTGCCAGAGTTTTCCTCCAAAGCAAGCATGTATTCAAAATAACAGAGAGGTACATTTTAAATTATGAATAAAAATAAAAACATTTGAAGGAATTGTCCTGAGGCCTGGATTCGAATATACTAATTAGTCTTTTATCAGTTCAATATGTTTTGCCAGAACAATCTTCTGTTTGATTTTAGTGTTGTTTTTCAGTGAGGATCAGTTTTTGGACATCTTTCATGAAGAATTAAAATGCAGAAAAAAATGAAAACAAAATGAAGAGCTCTTTGTATGATATGACAATGCACAGGACTATTGTTTCATTTCAGATCAGACAGTATGCAAGTTTTTTTGTTCAACTCTAAATAGAGAAGACTTCATATGTTCATTTCTGCTTGAATTTTTATCAGAATCATTTTTATAATCCCACCATGGCAACTTAACTAGATGGTTTCTTCTAGAAACACTTGTCACTTCTTATTCTATGTTGGGGGCCAACCTTGGAGGCCCACCAGATTGACAGGGTCCTGATAGCCCCGGGCCACAGGGTGAGTCTGGGAAGCTGAGGCCCTGTTGTCTTTTGCCTTTGCTGTTACAGCTAAAGAATCCCGTGCAGTCATGAAAAAAGAAAACAGCATGTTTATGCAAAGTATTTTCAGCTACTAGAAAACTCATTGTCCTTCTTTCCACTTCCCAC